>JAGVVM010000903.1:0-21102 GCA_019149425.1 Psidium friedrichsthalianum | reverse complement strand
TTAAAAAATGTTATCTGTTTATATCTGGATTTTTTGGTCTTAAAAAATTTATCTTTTTTACGGGATTTTCGACGAGAAAATACGAGAAAGGGGCTTGTTCGGCAGTAGAACTGCCGAACAACAAAAAAAATAAAAAAAAAATTAACAAAAGCCTTGTTCGGCAGTTGAACTGCCGAACAAGGAAAAGGGGGGGGTTATAAAAAATTAAAAAATTAGTATAAAATTATAAAAAATAAAAAAATACCAAAAAAATTCTAAAAAATTTCCATAAATTTCAAAAATTAAGAAATTGACCATTTTAACGAGTCGGTCTATTTTTGATGGTTTTCTCTTTTAGACATTTCGAAATGACGATTTTGCCCCTTACGGGCAAATTGTCTCGAAAAAATTTCAAAAGTTTCCAAAAAAAATTCCAAAAATTAATAAATGGGCCATTTTAATTGGCCAATCCTACTTTTAAGATTTTTCTCATCTATCTTTTCAAAATGATGATTTTGCCCCTTATGGAAAAAAAAGTATTCACAAAAAAAAATAGTATACGAAAACCAACTATGTAAAAACGTAAATTTTTAAACCCATTTATGTAAAAAGCCCCGACAATTCTGGTTTGTCACCCCTCCTGAAGTTGGGCCCTGATGTCCCGTACACTTTCGGTCTTATTGGTAAGTTTCTCTTGATATTGGATAGAGAGTTGTTCAGGTGTCCAACGTCAGTGTTTTGGTTTCAGAGCAAGACATGATATTCGTGAAAAGGAAAATTCGGTCAGACTAAATTACATACTTGATGCTAAAATGAATTCTCGGTTTGGTTAAGCAGCGCTCTATACACAATTCTGAAGATTCTCTTTGAAATTCAAGATCAACTCTTCTTATCTGATTTATCGTTACCTGTTCATTTCTTGCAGGAGATCTGGGTCAGACATATAATTCGAATGGACGCTGACTCATTATGAGCAAAACCCATATAAACCAAAAATTATGTATTATTATAAATTTGATGTACTAGAACTTTTTACATCATAAATATGATATTGCTATGTGTTGACATCGTTGAATCTATAGGCATTGAAAAATCATATTAGAAGCTTTAACGAAGCTTGAGGATCCAATTTGGAAGAAAAGTAATTTTTGAAATTTGTAATTTGTCGTAATTTTTAATATTATTTTCCATATTAAGAAAAATATCCGAAAATAAGAAAATAGATTCCGGAGACTACAAATATGAAGAAATTGCCAAAATTTTATTTAAAAACCTTTCCATGTTGGACCATTTAAAATACTGACTATTTTTTCGTGAACATTTTTTTTTCCATAAGGGGCCAAAATCATCATTTTGAAAAGATAGATGAGAAAATCCTTAAAAGTAGGATTGGCCATTAAAATGGCCCATTTACTAATTTTTGGAATTTTTTTTTGGAAACTTTTGAAATTTTTCGAGACAATTTGCCCGTAAGGGGCAAAATCGTCATTTCGAATGTCTAAAAGGAAAAACCATCAACAAATAGGACCGAACTCGTTAAAATGGTCCATTTCCTAATTTTGGAATTTATGGAAATTTTTTAGAATTTTTTGATATTTTTTTCTTTTTTATAATTTTCTACTAATTTTTTAATTTTTTATAAACACCCCCCGTTCCCCACCCCCCCAACTTTTTCCTTGTTCGGCAGTTCAACTGCGGAACAAGGCTTTTGTTGAATTTTTTTTATTTTTTTGTTGTTCGGCGCTTCAAGCGCTGAACAGGGTTTGTTCGGCAGTTCAACTGCCGAACAAGCCCATTTTCGTATTTTTCCTCGCCGCAAACCCAAATCCGTAAAAAGATAAATTTTTTAACCCATTTTCGTAAAAAGCCCTAAAATTCTCCTTTTTTGCCCTTTTTCCACAGGTGGCCATTTTTGTCTTCTTCCATCCCAGAGCAGAGCAGACACTGTGGATCTCTCTCTCTCACCGACTTTCCCTCTGCTGCTGCCGTTTTCGTTTCTGGGCGTCATTCCTCATGTAAATTTCCAGCAGAGCTCTCTGTTCCTAGATTTTTGAGGGTCCGTCAACCTATTACTGTAGACAAAATCTACAGTGCTCCACGTCCTCGAATTGGTTATGGTCCCCGTATGTATGAACAACCCCAACGGGAGCAGATAGAAACAGATTTCGGATGTGTTCCGACGTTTTAAGTCGGGTTTCGTCGTCTAAATTTAGTGGACTTTTTGCCATTTTCTCAATTTATTATCGGGTGAGCAAGCCCTTCTTTTGCACTGTGGCCGGCATTGTGTGGATTGGCGAAACGGGCGATGCCGACCCAGCTGAGATAATTGATATGTGACGCTGATGCGGCGCCAAATAAGCACCGCACGGACATAAAAACGAGCACCTAATGAGCGGGAAAGGGCGGAAGAGAATGAGATCGGAGGGTGAACTGCCGTCACCTAACCACCAGTGAGGATCCAATGAGAGTGACCTCGTCTGGCTTAGTGAACAATAGCCTCGGATAAAGAGAGGTAGTGGAGAGGGGGTCCTGATTGCCGTATGACCACCAACATTCATTAAATGTCCGGGGCTTTTATCTAAACCACAATGCTTCAGCCTAATCTTTTTGAAGTGTCTAAATACTTTGTAGTCCAGTGGTTAGGATAATTGCTTGTAGCTGCAAAACCAAGCGCTCTCTCTCTTCTCACCAGAAACGCTGGTCTTTCATTTTCCATGTTATTTTTCTTTCGGTAGATTAATTCGAGCCTTGAATTTTCAAAAATATGCGAATCAGCATATGTAAATGGGATATACCCTGATAGTACTGTCAGGGACCACCATCTCGAAGTTGTGTACACGTCCCACTCCGGCGTGGCCTTGCCCGTGTATGCCACTGCTGGGGCCAGTACTCGCGGGGGGTCCCGCGAGCATGGTCGTGACTGAAGCGTCGTTCTGGAGCAACCTCGCGAGCCCAAAGTCACCCAAGTAGGCATTGGAATTGGAGTCCAGCATGACATTGTTGGGCTTCACATCCCGTGGACCATGGGGTTGCCGCATTCTTCATGAAGGTAGAGCAGCGCCGAGGCCAGGCCAGTCAGGATCTCGTACCAGGTCTCCCAACTGAGGGACTGCTTGCTGATAAAGTGGTCAAGGCTACGGTTGGCCATGTTTTGGTAGACAAGTAGAAGTTGTCCCCCCTCGTGGCACCAACCTCGGAGCTGTACTATGTTTCTTGTGCCTCATCCTCCCCAATTGTGCATATCTCTGCCATATACTCTCTTTCACCTGTTGATTATGAGGTTAAAAAATTACCCTAAAGCTACCCGACAGATAGTGAAATCGAGAACTTTTTCACAGAGGATCTTCGCAGTGTGTGGCAATTAGCAATGAATACTTTTTCACAGAGGATCTTCACAGAAGATCTAAACATTACGGAAACAAACACAGTGTTGGAGCAAATCCCAATTGTGCAATGAACTTTTAGGTTCTAGCAATTAGCAATTAGCAATGAATATGAACATAGGCGAACTATAGAATTGCTCCAGCACTGTGTTTGTTTCCGCAATGTTTAGATCTTATCAGCTGGACCATTTTCAGAAAAATGTGCTAAAAGGACATGATACAAGTATAGAAACAAACATTGTTTCGAGGTGGCCGAGATCTTTTTCACGGCTATTTCAACCAGAGAATTTGTGATCACCTTTGTAAACGCTTCCAAAAAACTGCCAGAGCCAAGTAGGTTCTCCTTGCTGAAGTTGCAAGTGCCCTTCGTTATCTCCTTGTAGGTGAATGTTGACACTTGATTTTAATCACCTTTTCTTTTTTAAAATTAATAGAAAATCTATAAAAATTTATAAAATTAAAAAAATCAACTTTGGAGACCTTGGCCAAGCCTAGAGAACCAATTTTGATCAAAAAATGATTTTTCATATTTTCAGTATTTTTCAGCATTTTTTATTTTCAAAAATTCACAGAAAATCAAGAAAAAATGAGAAAATTGCAACATCGACTTTGGAAGCCTTGGCCAAGCCTATGCAAACATTTTTGAATAAAAAATAATTTTCATATTTTTTGCATTTTTTTAATATATTTCAGAAATTAGGAAAATATTTGAAAAAAAATGGCATTTGAGGCCACAAAAATATGAAAAAAAAAATAGTCAGTATTTTTCTTTTAATTTTCTCTTCATTTTGGATGAAGAAAATTTGCAAAAAATTAATCTGGAATCATGAATTACTTTGTTAATCTTATTTTCAGATTAACTGAAAAAAAAAATTATAGAAAATTCATTTTAGCTATGTAATTGTCATTTTTGCATTTCTGGAGTTGTGACATTGTCCTCTAACAGTCTAAATTTTTCAATGGCCTGATGGTACACTTTCCGTTATTAACATTCGATTTTCCGAATTTAATTTATCATTTGAATCGTTTCTCTGTGATACTAGTTGTCTTTCACGTGAATTCATTGACTGTGGTCGGAATAAGAGTGTGCAAATCAAATGTCCACTGGCTCTTATTGAGGAAGATCCACACGTGCGAAGAAGGGAGAGTCCTATTAGAAGGGTAGACGGGATGTTTGTACAGATTAGAGAGAAGTTATCATGTCCACCTAAACTCATTCTTTGTGTTTTGGCGGAGCGGAAGAACTCTGATATCTATGGGACTTGGAAGAAGATTTGTCTCAGTGACTTTGGTGTTGTCACGCAATGCATTTGCCCATTCAAGATGAATGATCAATACCTTACAAATGTGCTTCTTAAAGTCAATTCAAAACTTGGGGGAATAAATTCTTTGTGGGCAATTGAGCACTTTTCAAGTGTCCCCATAATAAAGGATACTCCCTACAATGATTCTGGAGTATGGATGTCTCCCATGGCTCTCCAGGTCGATCAAATATTCCCCTTATATTCAGGTGAACTCATCACCTCTATAAGAGCACTCAAGTCTTGAATAAAAGTTAACGAAGAATCATGATGGGTTCGCACTCGTTCACTCTTGGCTCATCTGCTTGACGCATTGTTTGGCGGTTCTTGCATGTGTCCTGATTGTGTGCTATGTTCTGCGATGGAGACACAAGCCCTTTCATTAGGAAAAAGTGGCCGTCGGTGGATATGCCTTTTGACAGTGATGTCTTGCTGCGCCTCCCGGACATAATGCGCCACGACAGGTTCACATCACCCAAGGAGATCATGTCGGCAAGGGAGTGATTGTGTCGTGGGTGACCCCTGATGAAACCGCCTCCAATAAAGTGCATTTACTGGAGCGAAAGAAAAAGGACCCTCAAGAAGAAGAAGCACTCGGAGAACACTGTGGTCACCTCATATAAGTACTACAACTACACTTCTGCTTACATTCACCATGGCACCATCCAAGATTTAGAGCCTGATACGAAGTATCACTATCTGGTCGGGTCTGCACACATGATAATCCATTCCACAACAATTTGAGATGGGATAGTTGGTGGGAGAAAAACTTGGCAACCTGATCTTCCTCCTCCCCCATCCAATCTTCATCACGTCCTATGCTTTGCATGTCTCAAGCAACGTAGGCATCCCATAGTTTAACTTTGGCCCAAGTCGGTTGAATGATTCTTCGAAAACGACCAGATGGATGTCGACTCTGCCACTGCATGAATAAACCTTTTGTCATGGAGATGGAATGGAGTCCACGGCCACAGCGTCGACGCGTACAGGCACGTGGAGAAAAGAAATGCAAATGAATGTGGTTCTGATGTGCTGATGTTGCATTGCTTGTCAGTTGGGTCAACGGGACTCAATCCAGTTGTCACGGATAATATTCATGTTTCCCTGATAAGAAAAGGGAAAACGAGAAAGAAAGAGAGCGAGAGACGATGGGGAGCTCGTAAGATCACCATGGAGCAAAATCGAGAAGGACTGCTGACTTGTCATCGCAGTAGAGGGCAAGGCCAAGCCTCCTAACCGGTTCTCTAAGCTTCCCTGACCTCCAAGGAATGTTTGCAACTCCTTCATTCGAGCTGTGGTCACAAGAATAGGTAGATGCCATTAATGGACCTCTAAGCTCCACTTCAATGGCAACTTTTATTTCTGAGCTTCATCCTCGTGATTCTTGTTTCATTTTAGTCTAAAGCCTATTCTACGCTCGCCTAATATGTTTATCTGGCATCGAATTTGTGTCCAACTCCATGGATAAGCATCGAACTTCTTCAAACCTTCCTTGAACTTATGCGACCACCTGAACCCAAACCGAGCTACACTTATTGATGATGACGAAAGAGAAGTGGCAGACAAAAAGAAGAAAAGCAAAAGAAAACGTGAGTGGAAACATTTACATGGCTAGTACCACCGAAAGCAAGGGAGCATCATGAAAAAGAAGACTCCACTAACGTGAAGGGGGAGAGGATCTCTCTCTCCAATTGCATCAGACGAAAGGGAGGTCAAAAAAGGAGAAAAGGGGAAGACCTGGAAAAAAAAAGAAAGAAAGAGGAGACGGAGGTTTTCCAACAAGAGGAAGATGGCATGAACCTCCCATGGCGATTACGTAGCTGGTTATTCTTGGCCCCTCTAGATTTGGACTCGGGGGATGCCCAGATTTGATGAGAGTTTCGTTTTCGGGAGCCGAGCGACCTTTTATCAACTAATCTTGCGAGCTTCTTTGGGGAACGACGATGGTTTGTTCCAGCTCTGCTCTCAGACCCATCTCTTCCTCCCTCGCCATAGCTAGATTTCTCTCAGCCGTTCTTGCGAAATCTCTGTTTGTCTATTGAGAAATATAGAGAAAGAGTGGAAGTAGATGCAAAACATGAAGAAGCTATTAGAAACTATGGAATTCACCTCGGAGCTGAAATGTGCAAGAAAATTTTGGTCAATGGAATCAAGACACTTCATCTTTACACGCTCAACATGGAGAAGTCGGCATTGGCTATATTAATGAATCTTGGTTTGATTGAGGAGGTTAAAGTTTCAAGATCTCTTCCTTGGAGACGTCCTACAAATGTCTTCCGTGCTAAGGAAGATGACCGGCCCATATTCTGGACAAATCGTCCGAGGAGTTATACTTCAAGGACCATGGGGTAGGACCAATACCTCGTGGACGATGGGGTGACTCCCGGAGTGCAGCATATGGGACATTGGCCGACTACCAGTTCATGCGTCCACGTACTCGTGACAAGAAACTTCATGAAGAATGGGTTGTTCCCTTGAATGGCATCGAAGATGTTCACGAGAAATTTAAGAAATTCTGCCTTGGGAAGTTGAGAAGTAGTCCTTGGTCTGAGTTGGATGGCCTTCAGCCAAAGACAAGAATCATTAATGAACAACTGGGAAGAATCAGTTTGAAAGGTTTCCTAACAGTTAACAGCTAACCAGCGTTTAATGGGGAAAGATCTGGTTCTCCTTCCGTTGGATGGGGTGGTCCTAGGGGTTACGTGTACCAAAAGGCCTATCTGGAGTTTTTCTGCTCTCTAGAAAAATTAAACACCCTCGTGGAGAAATGCGAGGGATTCCCAAACCTGACCTACATGGGCGTTAACAAAGAAGGCGACAAATGGATATCCAACGTGGGGGACCCTAACGTGAACGTGGTGACTTGGGGAGCCTTCCCGACGAGGGAGATTATTCAACCGACGCTGGTGGTAACGAGGGCCTTTCTTTTTTTGGTCGAGGCTAAGGTCGATGAGAGGCACCGGAGGATTTCAAAGCTGGTGTTGCAGAGGGATATCACTGTCGAGGATTCGTTGGCAGCCAATTTGAACGACAATGGCTTCATCAGGTACATTTTTTTTTTTTCTTTCTTTTTTGCTGACAAGGTTATGGAGTATCTAATTTGAAGGATCCGAATGGACAAACGTATGGCCTACTTGATCTAGTGACTTTAAATCCTTCTGGTTGTTGATTTATAGGGCATAACATCTGATTGCGTATAGATTAATTGACAGTCCTGCGAATTGGGGATGTTAATTTTTTAATACCTTTGTTCCCTTTCCTATTATGTGAAAAGAATTTTTTTATATAATAAAAATAATAAATAAAAAATAGTAAAAGTCGCATACCGTTGGCAAGTGGTTTGCTAGAATTTGGCTTATTTGAAGTTGGGCCGGTCCGTGTGGTTAAATTGAAAGGGCCGGATGGGCTATTCGAGTGGGTCATTGATTGGAGAATGGACTGAAATAGCTTCATTAGGCTTTTTGGCAATTTGGGTTTCTTGCCCTTTTTGATTAGATTTTCGTTTGGGCTTTAAGTCCTTTCCTTTTTCGCTATTGTAGAAGCGTTGGGCTTAAAAGCCCAGCCCAGATCACTATTTTCGAAATAAATAATAAAAAAAATAAAAAAAATGAAAAATTCATAAAAATCATAAAAAAAAAAAGTTAAAAAAAATCTAAAAAAAAATAGAAAATAGGCTATCTTAACTAGCCAACCCTAATTTTGGCGATTTGCCCTTCCAATCTTTTCAAAATGATGATTTTGCCTCTCATAGGCAAATTGTCTTGAAAAATTCCAAAAAAAAAAAATTCAGCAAAAACCCCAGAAATTAGGAAACGGACTATTTCGACTGATCAATCCTATTTTTGATGCTTTCCCTACTTGATTTTTTCAAAATGATGATTTTGCCCCTCATGGGCAAATTACCTTAAAGAATTTCAGAAAATTCAGAAAAATTTCAGAAATTAGGAAACGGGCTATTTCGACTGACCAATCATAATTTTTGATGATTTCCGTTCTTTATATTTTCAAAATGATGATTTTGCCCCTTATGGGCAAGTTGTCTCAAAAAATTTCGAAAAATTCAGAAAAATTTCAAGAATTAGGAAACATGCCATTTCGACTGGCCAATTCTATTTTTGATAATTTCCCTTCCTGATATTTCAAAAATGACGATTTTTCCCCTTATTGGCAAATTGTCTCTGAAAATTCAGAAAAATTTCAAAAATTAGGAAACGGGCTATTTCAACTGGCCAATCGTATTTTTGATGAATTTCCTTCATAATCTTTTCAAAATGATGATTTTGCCCCTTATGGACAAATTATCTCGAAAAATTCAGAAAAATCTCAAAAATTAGGAAACGGGCCATTTCAACTGGCCAATCCTATTTTTGATGATTTCTCTTCCCGATCTTTTCAAAATGATGGTTTTGCCCCTTATGGGCAAATTGTCTCGGAAAATTTTGAAAAATTCTCAAAAATTTCAAAAACTAGGAAACAGGCCATTTCGACTGGTCAATCCTATTTTTGATGATTTTCCTCCCTGATCCTTTTCAGAATGACAGTTTTACCCCTCATGGAAAATTGTCTCTAGAAAATCAAAAAAATAATTCGGAAACATTCTCAGAAACTGTGGAAAATAGGAAATGACCACATTCAACTATTTTGACCTGTTTTCACTTCCCGATCCTTGAAAAATGACCATTTTACCCTTCTGGTCAGTTTGATCCAAATCTTTTCGAGTATCCTCAAATGATTTTTCATGAAATAAAATGGTACCGAAAGGGCATTGGAGTAATCTAGCGTAACCAAGTCCCCGAACTCGGTTCGCAGAAATAAATTAGTTCTCCCACTAATTTATTTAGGTTTCTAATCGACCTACCAAGAACGATTAGTGGCGACTCCAAATTTTAAAATCATTTAAACAAAAATCGAAGTTGCGATTCGGTAGGGCTTGGGAGGGTCCGCGTTAGGTTAGTTAATCTAATTAACTTGATAATCCGTTTACCTGATCGAATCGAGGAATTAACTTCTTTTGGGTCGTGATAATGAACATCTTTGGAACGTTTGCACCCTGTCTCGATTGGTATTATATGTCAGTGTCCTTCTTGTTTCTCTTCCTCGTTGCTTTCTCAACGAGTAGGTAGATGCATATCACGATGAACAACACCGTCATCACGCTTGGCACGACGAGAATTAGTACTGTTTTGATCCTATCGTCTCTCTTGAGCCGCTCCTCCAAAGATAAAGGAAAAGAGCTGAATGCCCAGTTAATGACCTGGTGGCTTACGGGAAGAGGACCAGTAGATCCCAAAAGGCCCAAGTAAACGAGACTAGGGACGGTTTCCAACATTCTGATCGAATGATTGAGAACACTTATTAGCGAATTCCCAGAATATGCCGCTGAAATTTCGAGTCAATGTTTATGGCCATGATAGTCAATTCTGACCCTGATGTCCCTTCCACCTTTTAGGTTCACTCATGTGCTGTTTAGGCTCTTGGTATCGACTGGGTTAGTAATGCTCGTCGTGTCAATGCCAATGTGGTTCCTGTCGGGATTGAACTCATTCACGAAAGTGTCCAATTCCACGGCTAGTTGTCGAACAACACCTCCTACATATTCAATCGAAGAGAAAATGTTACCCAATTAGCACTCAATAGCAAAGAACTAGGATTTCAAGTGCATCTAACAAAAAGAATGCGTTGAAGTTCCTTGAGTGGACCGATCAAGAATCCCCATGTAGGACCCTTAACTGCCGACGCCGAGGAGCTGTTGTCCTAGGCGAAAAGAAAAGCCATCCCATAGCTGGAGGCCATGGAATTCGGCAATGTGGTGATCCTCACGGTGAACATGGTGGAGATCATGGCAGGCCAAGCAACCATTGGCCAAGAATAAAGGACCTGCCCTACCCGGTTCGTCGGCACCGGCACAAGGCTCGAGTTACCTTGCTCCTCCAACTCCGACATGGCATTCAAACACCCATCTCGCGAGCTCACCAAGCCCATGCAAACGAGCTCTTCACCGTTGCAGGATCCAGGGTTGAAAGAAGGGAAAAAGAAAGTTGTAGGTTCAAGACTTGAAGAAAGAGATGCTGAAGAACAAGTTTACTGAGAACTGAGGAAGAACGAGACTAGGATCAGAAGCAAGGACATGGTTTGGACTAGGAGGAGACCCTGCAACATCGGACGAGGCAACGTCGGGTGAATAAATGGAACAGTTCATACATTGCTTCCTAGTTTGTTGGGTTGGGTCGTGACACGAGTGATGGGGATTGATGGGATGGGAAGGCACTGAATTCTTGTTCTTGGCAGCATTAGGATCTAGGGTTCTTTCTTCGCCCCAAAAGAATTGACTGTCAATGATTGGAAGAGATATGCCATCTCTTGTCGCATCAAGACATGGAGGATATTAGGGGACAGAGAGCTATTCATGGATGAGCTAAAGGCTAAAGAGGCCTTTTGACTTAAGTGGACGCAGGTGGAGCAGAAACCCAAAAGAACATATTGGATTGCGGTTTTTTCCTTAGTCGTGTCCATGCACGTTGGAAAATGACATGTTTCATGTTGCACAATCGACCACGTCAGCGGAGTATTACAAAGGTATACGCTCTGTATCCTCTCTTTTCTTTTCCATCGTTGAAATTCGAGTTTGTACCTTAAGTGTTATGTTTGATACTTGTCACGACCTAAAAATTAGAAAATCTTAGATTAACGGATTATCAGGTTAATTAAATTAACTAACATAATTCAGACTCTTCTAAATCCTATCGAATCGCAACTTAGATTCAATTTAAGAAAATTATTAAATTGGAATTTCCATTAATCGTTTCTTGATGAGCCAATTAGACACCTAAATAAATTAACGGGATTAATTTATTTACAAGAACCAGAGAAAATGAGTCCGGAGACTTAGTTACACTAATTTGAAAAAATTAATGCCCTTTCGGTACCAAATTTTATGAAAAATCCCTTTTGATTGATGATGTGCATTGATTGATTTTTGCTTAGGAAAACGTGACATGTATGACCACATGATACTTAAAAAAGATGATTTTTTTTGTATTTTCGGATTAAATAACGACTACTATGAAAACATGCCTTAAAATAGAATATTGTCCAATTTAACTTAAGAAAATGATTTCTCAAAGTCTTAACTTATATTAGACAATATTTATGACATAAAAACGGACTCTTTACATCATTAACTATGAAAAGTGAGAGTTATTTTTTTGAGATTTTATTTAATTAAATGAAATATGAAATGCAAAGAATGAACAAAAATAAACAAAAATGGCCATAATATACCTTTGATTCCAGATTTTTTGATTAATTCGCTTGTACTCAAAGGTTAGGGTCGGAGGGAATTTATTCACAACGTACTCTTAGATTCGAATCAGTAAGCGAATGAGGGTATAGAATAACATCGTCCCTTAATATAAAGGGCAGAATACGAAATTCTATGCAAATTGCTATCCCATTTCACAAGATTGTAGCTAAGGCATGCGATTTATATTACCAAAGGAACTAGGCACAAGGGATCATATATTATGGGCATGTTTGTTTATAATTGTGAAAACTATATAATAAAAGGAAAAAAATAAACAAACAAGACCAAAGATAAAACAATTAGACTTGACTTACTTTTTTTTTAAAAAAAATTTGAAAAATGAGAGAGCGGGTCCGAAATTGTGAAAGTGGGGGCCATCTTTCCTCATCCAAAGTCCAATTTTAATTTGAGAAAATTATTTTTAGGAGTTTGGAAAATTTAATTTCAAATAATTCTCAAAAAATTCAGATAATTATCCAGTTGAATCTCAAGCTTATCCATAAATCAAATAAGCTCATAAAATTTACAAGAGATAAGATATGCTAACCATCAGATAAGCAACCCAATCAACTCACATATTATAGATAATCATTTAATCAAGAGGTTTATCCATGTCAAATCAAACTTTATCTAATTAATGGATTCTCACACATTCAATCGATTATTAGCCATAACATGAGATAACATCAAACAACCGACGGATAAGTGCAATTCAACCAACTCAATGATCATGAGATAATAATCCAAAGCCAAGATTATCCAAAATATATTAGACATTACCCAATTCAAATATTCTAAAAAAATTAGATAAAGTGTAGTTTAATAAACCTTATCTACAACATCAAGATATTCTTAGAAAATCATAGGATAACATCACTCAACCAATTCAAAATAAAATCTAAACAAAGATTGTCCACCAACATAGCAATTTTGACCAAGAGGAATATGTGCCAAAAATTACGGATTAAACCCTAACAAAACTCTCATATTTTTTCTAGTTATTCAATTTGATCTTTTAGAAAAAAAAATTGAACAATTTGTTACCTTGAGAAAAGAGTTTCTCCAATCCAAATTTAGTCAATTTCCAAGGTATTTCAAAGCTCAATCAATCTCATGAGTAAGTGGCAAAGTAATTGGACGAAATAGCTGTTGTTTTAAGTCCAAACAATAGCTAAACAGTGGTGAGCAACTTTGAAACGATCCATGTGCGACCTGTGAAATGAATACTTAAAAGGTTAGTGAAAAGCAGGTGAAATTCTTGTTAGTTTTTGCAGAAGCATGTTTAGTTTTGTAAGTGAGTGAGTTTGGCGACAAGAGAGCACAATGGAAATGAAAAAACATTTATTAGTCTTGTGAGTGTTACAAAGGGAGAAGGAGAGCTTTTATTGTTGGTTTTTCTTCTACACTCTTTCTAGCACTCGATGACCTATTTATAGGCTTCTTCCACTGCCATACAAGAAAAATTCTAGAGCATCTTTCATGGACATATTTTTAGACTTTTCTACAAAAGTTTATCCTAGAATGCTTTAGAAATTGGATGAACATTCTAACACTCCTCCTTGATCCAATTTTGTGAGACTCCAAGCATGCTTTGTAGTGCCTTGAACTTTGCAAGCGGCAGTGCTTTAGTGAATATATCTGTGACTTGATTCTCGATCTTGCAATATTTAAGCTCGAACTCTTCGTTGCTTTGCACTTCTCGAATGAAGCAATATTTGACGTCAATATCTTTAGTTCTTCCATGAAAGATGGATTCTTGGATATAGCAATCGCAGACTTGTTATCATAAAATATTGGAGTCGATTCTGTTTGTGCTTCTCCAATGTCTTCTAGAATTCTTCGAAGCCATATTGCTTGATTGGTAGTCATGGCAGTTGCGACATATTCAGCCTCAACAGTAGATTGTGCCACTGAATCTTGTTTTTTGGATGTCTAAGAAAATATTCCTAAACCCAGTGTAAATATATAGCCAGTGGTGCTCCTCCTATCATCAGCTGATCTTGCCCAATTGCTATCAGTATAACCAATGAGCGTGGCCGTTGCACTTGACTGATACCAAATGCCATCATTTGTAGTTCCTCATAAGTATCGTAGAATTTTTTTAGCTGCTCCAAGGTGAATTTGACTTGGGCTCTGCATGAATCGTGATAATAGACTTATCGCACACATGATGTCCGGTCTTGTATCAATGAGATATAGAGTAGGCTGCCAATCAAACTTCTGTAGAGGGAGGCATCAACCGTTTTTCATACATCTTCTATCAGTATTTTTTCATTTGTCACTGTTAACACTTGATTTTTGATCATTTTTTAAAAATAAATCATAGAAAATTTATAAAAATTTATAAAATTATAAAATCAAATTTGAGCCTTGGCCAAACCTAAGGAACTATTTTTGAACAAAAAATAACTTTTCATATTTTTTGCATTTTATACATTTTATTTTGGAAAATTCGTGAAAAATCCATAAAAATTCACATAATTGAAAAATAAACTTTGGAAGCCTTGGCCAAGCATAAGAAACATTTTTGAACAAAAAAATATTTTTCAAATGTTTCTCATTTTTTTAATATTTTTAGAAAATAGAAAAGTATTTGAAAATTCCAAAAAAAAAAAGCAATTGAGGCCAAAAAATATAAAAAAAAATAGCCAGTATTTTTATTCTAATTATATTCATTTTGGCCAAAGAAAATTTGAACAAATTGACCCAGGACTATGGGTTCCTTCATTAAGCATATTCCCAAATTAATTCCAAAAAAATCCCAAAAATTATATTTAGAACTTTAATTTCCCAATTTTACATTTTTAGAGTCATGACATTTCCCTCTACTACCAAAACTTATATTTCAATCCAAAATTTCAAAGAATTATCCAATTTTGGCAAAAAGGACTAAATGGCACATAAATTTTACAATTTGGTCTCTGGATTTAATCAAAGTGAAATTAAAATTTTTCTATGGACTAAATTGAAAATATAAACCTGTCACCCTCTAGTTTTCAACCTCCTGATTTAATTAGTGGCATTAATTTGATCTAATTTGGTTGTTTAGGTTTTGGATTTCTGAAAATAGATTCTCCGATCGAATTGAAAATTTGGGATTTTTGTACAATTTTGAGCATTTTTTTTTTCACGAAATCACCTCTTTAGATGGAGTTTATGTCATATAATCCAATTAAGGGGTTTAATTTGAAAAAAAAATTGAAATTTTATAGGCCAATTTGGTGATTTTTGGTGAGCCAAGTTGTTCGGGTCAGACTGGATCCGACCTGACTATGTACATCTTCCCCCGATGTTTGAAATCCTCGCATAGGAGAGGACCAAAAATGGTAAAGCCAATTCTACATCTCTTTTGCACATGCCGGAGCTCCGATCAAGCTACCAGAGCTCGCTCGATGCCGTGCCTTATGGCACGTGATTTAAGGTGTCAGGCACGTGGCTTTGAAGTCAATGGAGACACCCCAGCGTGCTAAAATAAGAGATTTGCATGTACAAGTCTCACACATTTTTTGATAAAAAGAGGAGGTCTCATTCGGTTAGAATGGATTCCAAAGATCAAAAGAGAGATTTTGGGAGAGAGGGAGGGGATTGCAAGCTTTGTAACTGCCATTGCCACCCTTTGATCGAGGACTGTTCAAGCTTCGCTGGACCTTTCTAGGTAACCCAAGGTGAACCGATAGCCGTTTGAGCTTCAAGAACTCCCAAGGAGGCTCTAGAACCCTACCACCCGTCATTTCACCATCGCGATAGGTACGTACCATTTTCGAGCTTGAGCTCGGTCATCCATGGCCAATTGCCAAATAGTCAATCATTTTGCTTGAAACATGTTTCAATTATTCAGAAATCCAACCCTGAATTCATATCTCTCAGTTTTTTTTCTTTATTTTTGCATTAAAACTACAAACCGAGCTCACTATGGCTGGGCCTACCTAAGCTTCATCACACAAAACAAGGCTAAACCGAGCTCACTGGATATGCAGGTAAGCTTTCTCAACCTCATGTGATGTAGCTTGAGTGATTAGATGTGATTTTTAACATGAATTGGTTGAGATCGACGTTCACCATTTTTAGGTGCTCAGCTGGCTCGGTTTAGGTTAATTTTAAGGCTGGTTTTTGCTCGAAAATTGACTTATGTTGCAGGTTAGGTTGATTAGAAGGATTCGGGATCAAAATTGGGAGCTTTAGGCATGGTTTAGGCCATTTTAGGCCTGCCAGCCAGCCTATGGCAGACTCGCTGGAGATTGGAGCACCTCCGATCATCTTCTTCACTGAGGCGTTGACCAATCAACGTTAGTGGACTAGATCAATGCCAATGTGGCACTGATGTGGTCACCACGTCAACAGCCGTTACGCTGTAGCCGATCACCGAATCTGATGATCGTGGCTTTACCACATGTCATGATTGGTATTTTTCTTTTTTTAATAGATTTTTTGAAAATAAAAATCATTTTTTGAAATAAAAAAAGATTTTAGATCGGATGGTGGTGGATTAGCCATGCCATCTAATTTGGACCGTAGGTTTAATCGGTAGATCCAAGGGCTACGAATTGGCCATCTGGTGCATTGTGGGGCATCATATGAGAAATAGGTGGGAAAATAGAAAAAAAGCTAAAAAAATTCAGAAAATTTGAAAATTCAAATTAAAACTGTGTTGTTTAGGCTCAGGTTAGACTCGCGTGGATCTGGGCCGGGTCTTTCAGGTTTGTGGGCCAAGTCAACCCCACTCTATAAAAAAAAATTAATAAAAATCAGAAAATAAAAAAAATTCTAAAAAAAGCATAAAATTCTAAAAATTAGAAAAATCAAGAAAAATTCAAAAAAAATAAAAAAAAAGGAAATAACCACATTCAACTAGCTTAACTTATTTTCATGATTTTGGGTTCCTGAGCTTTCAAAAATTGACCACTTTGCCCCTTTGGATATTTGTCTCAAGCCTTTTCAAATTACCCGTGAGCCTTCATGATGCATTCCCTAAGCCCTTAGGGCTTCACAAGGCTTACCATGTGACCATCTGAGTGCTGATTTGATGCTATTTATCTACACGTATTGATTCTTTGATTGACGCACCTTCAATTACTGATTGTCTCTGATAAGATAATAACTCCCCATTTGCATGAACTCTTTAGACACTATGGCTTACCTTACCCCAATGAAATCATTATAAAATCACTCAACTTAGTTACTGAAAGGGCGTCTATTGAAAAGTCGACGTAACTAAGTACCCGAGTCCACTTCTCTAGTTTTTGCAGAACCGAACGGTCTCTCCCAACCGCACAATGGAGTTTCTAATCTACCCTCCAAAAATGATTGGCGATGACTCCAATGGCTTTTCAATTGTTCACATATCACCCGACCACACTAAGGTTAACCTCGTTTAAAATTTCTCTCTGATGCAATTGGTATGGGCCTAGGAACTCGGATTTGCTAACAAACTAGTCATTGGGAGTAGTGGTATTCAGGGAAAACCCAATCTTGTTCATTTTTGAAACTTCAAAAGCGGATATTCAGTTCAGTGATTTTTGAAATCTCAAGAAAGTTCCCGAATTAGCACAATGGGAGAGAAACCATATTTGGAGGAAGCTAGCGGGTGAAGCACGAAAAGTCCTATCATGGTTCATTTTAAACTTTGCCCAAGAGGTGAAAGTTTTCGGCCAATATGGCAATTAACAAAGTTCTTTCCATTGAGTACCTGCCGGGTTAAAGACGCGATCATGGGGTCCGATCATATTTCGTTTATGTGAAAAAATACTGAACCAAAAAATAAAAGATAAAAATTTTGGCTTTATCATATCCAAGGGAGCTTTTTGCAAAACACGTCTAAAAATGCAATAGGGCAGCTCCCCCAATTTGCTTTCAAAACCTTAGCGACTTCATTTTGACTGAGATTCAAATACTCAGATAAAATCAAGGTTGGATCTTCCCCAATTGGCGAGTTAGCTAAATCCCGGTCAAGTGACTTTTCCGACAAGAACACTATACTCTTCTAGGTTGGAGTCAGCTCATGCTTACCAAATATAAGAAGTGGTGGTCTTCGGACTCCGAAGTGCACCTGCATGGATGAGACCAAATCGAGTTGAATATCGATTAAATGGAGCATTCGGCCAATGCGAAATCTGACTATATCTCTGCCATCTTCACAAAATTCGTTCCACCACTCCTTCAGCTGATCCTTTGCTGGAGTAATGACCCGGACTTCCCCCATTGTATATAGCTCGAGATATTAGACAAACTCCCCTAACAAAAGTCATGGACCGACTCGAGAAAAATAAGTAAAAGATAGAGTAAAAGTTATAGTAAATACCGCCTTTTACATGAACCAAATATACCAATGACACAACACGCACATGAAATGCTTCGTGAGGTTCGATTTCTATCTAACATGGCTTGATAAAGGTGGAGCCAAAGATGTCCGGACCGAATCACTATAGCTTGTGATTGAGTCGGGGATCCCCGTAGACATCCGGCTTAGCCAAGTAACGACCCGCATCATAATGGTCAATGATGGGGGTGGTAACTCTTGGCACCAATTTGAAAAGTTCGAGACTTGAGAAGGGTGACTTGGGCCAAATGGTGATGGCCGTGTGTCCCCAGTAAATACCATCCTAAGCCTAGCCATTCGGGTTCAATGACGGGTTGTGTGTGCTAAGTGTAAATGCAAGAGCAGTACAGGGCATGCATAAGAGTTTATACTCATCAACGCTTCAATATAACCTAAGGCTTTATTCAAAACTCCGACCAGCAAAACAAGGGGTTAACAATCAACTTCATCCTTATAACTCGCATTCTGTAAACCATTTTACACCTAAAAATTAGGATCCAACCAATTGTCAAATCAAATGAGTTTTCATGAAATTTTTCAGGCCTAAGTCCCACTAGGTTCTTAAGTTTTTTCAAAGATTAAGAACAAGTTCTCAGTGAAGTCGCCAAGCTGTCACGACCTAAAAATCGATTTTACGATTTCAGGTTAATGGATTACTAAATAATTAATTAGATTAATTAAGTTAGCTCGAACTCTCCCAGTTCTACCAATCGTGACTTAAGTTCAATTTCAAAAAAAAATATCTTGGAGTCGTCACTAATCATTTTTGGTAGGTTGATTAGAACCCGAATAAAATAGCGGGAGGAACTTACTTTATTCTCTACGAACCAGAGATTAGTGATAGGGACTTGATTACATTAACCTTTCAATTAATGCCCTTTCGGTACCAATTTCATAAAAAAAAATGTTTAATTTGACAATTATGATGGATTCTCCACTGAAATTCAAGGTAATTTTTTTTTTTTGATTTTTTTTCTCTTTATGACAGGGAAAGAAACTAAACTATATGCAATGCATGCGGTTTTACTCTAAATATTTACACGGTAGTTATAGATACGATTATATACATGATATGAAAATATGCGCTCTTTTACTCTGACATAGTGATTGATAAATGCAAAATTTTTTTGGGATTTTTTTTTAATTGTACGATGAATATACCTCAAAATTGGATGTACAATTTATCCAAAGAAGACATGCAACATATTCAACGGGCATAATCATAATTCGAATAAATTCCATTTAAGCAACAAGATTCTTGAATATTCTAATGATTAGGTTGTTACCTAATTTGGTAGATTTGATTGCCGTTCTAAAAACAAGGTCTTATTACCTTGTGGATCAAGGTTGCAAATGGCGGCACAACGACGGGAAAAGACTTGTGACTTGAATGATGAGGATGGACTCGGAACTTGCGTGGTCGATGGAAGAATTGGGATGGCAACACCGAGTTTCGAACTCTCTTCACCTCTCAAATAGAACTCTCTCCTCTCTCTTATGTCTTGTAAATTCTCTTCAAATGAATCTCCTCAATCTTTCCTTCCTCCCCTTATTATAGTGTGGTTCCTCTATCTTTTTTTTATTTTTATATATCTCATATTTCATTTCTTATTTTTCCACTAACTTCTTTTTTTTTTTATCTTCCACTCTTGTTTTTTCACTAACTCTCTTTTTTATCTTTATTTCCACTCTTGTTTTTCCACTAACTTTTTTTTATCTTTATTTTCCACTCTTGTTTTTCCACTAACTCTTTTTTATCTTTATTCCGCCCTTGTTTTTCCACTAATTTTTTTTTATTCCACTCTTTTTTTTCCACTAACCTTTTTTATCTTTATTTTCCACTCTTGTTTTTCCACTAACTCTTTTTTTATCTTTATTTTCCACTCTTATTTTTCCACTAACCTTTTTTATCTTTATTTTCCATTCTTATTTTTCCACTAACCTCTTTTTATCTTTATTTCCACTCTCCACCAACCTCTTTTTTTTGTTTTTTTTATCTTCTCCACCAACTTTTCTAATTTTCCCACTAACTCACCTTTTTAGTTATTTACAAAATAATCCTTCAAGTGTTAAAATTTACATTTTAGTCCTTGAAGTCTTAAGTATTTTGCAATTCAGTCCTTGAAGTCTTAAGTATTTGCAATTCAGTTCCTTGAAGCTTAAGTATTTGCAATTCAGTTCCTTGAAGAAAAAAATATTCTTTTAAATCCAGAGATTCATAAATGTGTCAACTCATTTCCCCTATGAGCAATCCTCACCCATCATTTTAAATCTCATATCCTCCACCACAAATAACATTAGATTGCATGTTGAGAAACAAAAAGGACTCTGTCTGGGCTTGTTCTTGCCTATGCGTTAAGGGAGTGTGACTCCTCCTTTGTCGCCTTGGACGGCGGCTCGTGCAGTTTTTGTGATTGAGCTCAGCTCGGCATCTGGATGTGGGGAAGGAAGGTGAGAGCAGAGGTGAGGGGGAGAGAGAGAGGGGGGAAGTGAGGTAGAGGAGAGAAAGAAAGGAGAGGGAGCGGAGGGGGATAGGACAGAATCGAGAGGAGGGGTCGCGGGGAGTGAGGGGGGCGGGGAGAGGAGGGCAGGAAGGGAGGAGCGAGACACAACAGGAGAAGAAGGAGCGAAGAAGGGGAGGAGAAGGGGAGAGGGGGAGGGAGAGAGGAGGAGGGAGGGGAGGGAATGGGAGGAGGGGAGGAGAGAGGAAGGGAGGGAGGAGGAGGGAGAGGGAATAGGGGGGGGGGGGGAGAGATCGTGAGAGAAGGAAGAAGAGGGGAAGGAGGGCCAAGAGAGAGGGGAAGGAGGGGAAGCGAGAAA
>JAGVVM010000901.1:0-31549 GCA_019149425.1 Psidium friedrichsthalianum | reverse complement strand
ATCAGCATGTGCAAATGTTAGGTGGGTGTGAAGGACCCCGTATGGTCCAGAGAAAAAGAGGAAAGATGAAAGGCCTCTGGGTCAAAAGAGGATGCGGCAAAAGCAAAGCATGTTGTCTGCACACACGGAAGACGAAACGTCAAACTATCATTGGTTATTCTGATTATATGAGGAAATCAAATTCTGGCAAGTGGGAATGGAACTGACCAAACAAGAAGATAAGCATGTGCAACTCCAGCCTCTGCCGCCCACCGCCGCCCTCCGTTGGCCACCGCTGTTACCATCGCCGGCCGCAAGAGTAAAAAATAAATAATAATTTTTATTTTTTAAAAAGTAAATAATATTTTCTAATAATAAAAATTATTTTTAAAGAGATTTAAAAAAATTACAAATGAATTAGAAATTTTTCGTAGAAGATTTTGTATTAATAATATTTCAGAAGTAAAAATTTTCAATCATTATCAAACGAACTTCTATTCCAGGAACAAAAATTTTATGTCGTTATCAAACACATTTTTTTGCTCAAAAATTCGTCAAGAAACTAGAAATAGAAAAATCTATTTCTAGCCAGAAATTGATTTTAGAGATAGAATGGTTATTATGCACCCCCTTATTGATGCTCTTACTAACTATTTGTTGGATTTTTAAGGCCATCTTAGGATATCTTGATCAATTAAGTACTTGCAAATAGACAAGTTTTTATCAAACATTAATTGTTAAGTCTCCGCCAATATTTGTATGATTAAATGAAAAACATAGGAATAGAAATTTTTAGGATTGTACCAAATGCATTTTTATTCTTTTTCTATTTTTTTTTTGGTCGAATTTCTTTTTCTATTTCGAAAATAGAAATTTTTTGCAATTATCAAAGGCCATATCCAGCCCAATCCGGCCCAACTAGAACTTTTAGGGTTTTTCAATTCAGGCCGAGTCATGAATAAATGATTTCGAGTAGTTTAACAACTCGAGACGAATCAGGTCATGAGTAAATGATTTCACTCGAAAATTTTATGGAAATTAACCTGGGGCCTTCCTTCATAAGTTTAGGAAAAGATTCATGGTAAGTCTTTGAAGGAGGTCATCTCCGATATATATTATACTGTTGCTTGTCGTCGATGAACAGCTAGAGTTTGGATGTATCCAGACAACTTCATACAAAGTCCCGTTCAGTAAGCAGGAGATTCCATGGGCGTGATTATTTTTTAATTATTATTTTGTAAGTATTGTTTAAAAAGACATCGTTTTACGATAAAAACCGACTCCATTTTTCAGAGAATTTGGCATCCATGCACCGAATGTCATTGATTGAATTTCTGACTGCTGATTCGAGGCGTGAGATCTGATGATTGCGCGACTTGGCATTACGAGCGAAATGCAACAGTTGGATCGAGCGGCACACTCCGAATGAAACTGCACGCTTTCATTGATACGATTGAAATTGAATTCTTTCATGGCCCTCTCAAGGTGAATCACCGAGGAACTTCGATGGTTTACTAAACGAGCACAAACGATCCTCCCGCGAGGCCGCGTTTCTACTTAACATGGGCTAGCCCAAATCCGTATCATTCGTAACGGTTTCCTCGATAATTATGGCATTTGGTTTTACTTGCGAATTGCCACTAACCTATTATGGCCCCGTAGGAGCCAAGTAAGACGGGGGGACTTAGGGTGGGTTTGGTTCAACATTTCAAATGGGCTTTAGTGAAATGCAAATGTCCTTAGTCTAAAGGGCTTTGGGAAAATGCTAATTGCGTTTGGAAAAAACTGATTTCAAAACGAGCTTTGGATTAAATATTATTTGCTAAAAATAACTTTGCAAATAGGTTTTGTTAATTTTATCATTGTGGGGTTAGTTTTGAAAAAAAAATTTCTTTTAGCATTTGGCCAAATGCTGAAAGCCCAATGCTGGTCCCTACCAGCATTGGGCTTTCAGCATTCCCAAGGCCAGCATTTGGCTAAATGCTGGCCTAAAGCTGAACCAAATGGTTCAGTATTTTCCCAAGGGGCTTTGAGGACTGAAAGCCCCTTGGGAATGCTGAACCAAACCCACCCTTACTAGTGCAGAGTAGAGTTTTTGAATTCGGTGACTTAGTTACACTATATATATCTAACACCTATTATCGTTGCCTTTTCTCATTTGCTAAAACGCTTTTGCATGCAATCTATTATATTAATCAAAACTAAGCAATAACAAAGCGAGTAAAGCACGAGAAAATAAATAACTAGAGTCGTATCGGGCAGCATTATGCGACCCCCACTATTAAGCCTGCCGCCACAAGACTACTGTAACGTACACTAAAGTAGGCTAATAAATATGAATTCAATCTGAGAAAAGAAAGATAAATACTAAATTAGATTTTTTTTTTGGTCAAATAATACTAAATTAGATTAGATGGGACTAATTATGAACAGAATTAGTCCTATGAGGCAATGGACTGAGGAAACTACATGCTAGAAAAATTTGCTAAACGATATAAATTTTTGGCGAGAGAAAATATCGGTGAAAACCGACGCTAATTCTAATCTTCGCGCAAGCCCAAAGTGGGCCAAACACGGCTGGGCGCCAATCGACCGGCTTGCTCCAAATTCAAAGATGGCCACGATTGCACACAAACGGGGTTAGATTATCTATCTAACGAGGTCGAGTGCAAATATCAATTGAAAAAAAAAAAACCGTGAACTAATTCTAATCCAAATAAAATTTATGAACTACGTAGCGGCATCGAAATAAATTAGAATGACGCAAACGAAAACGTTGATCAATTCACAACTATAAGTATAGTATATCGTAACTACAAGCCAAGGGAATCATCCAAGACGATTCGTTTTGCGTTCTCGATATGGATTGTGATTATGTTTTTGGATTTCATATCTATATCAGGGGAAGCTAAAAAGTCAAGAGCTTTTTCACATTGCGAACATGACAAATGCCAGACGATTTTTTACTCTTTTTTTTTTTTTCTCTTTTCATGCTTTCCAAATCCAAATGTCCCTTTGAATTCTCGAACGACCCTTATCTTATCTCCAGGTATAAAATTCTCTGTCTAAACTTTCACAATCCTTGGAATTGCGGTCTGCTTTGTCCAAATTTTGGAAAACCGCCCGTAATCTTGGAATTGTATACAACTCCAACATTTGAGGGGATAGTGTCGAGAGAGGGGAAGAAATAGGTAGAGATGGAAATGATTGCTTATAAAATCAAAAAGTCCACTCACTGAAAAAGAGTCCCACACCCACGACCTTGGAGTTGTATCCAATCCCAAAATCTTAGGGCTCTAACCAAATTAATATCTAAAGGGTTAATACCATGAAAAACCCCAAACTGATATATCAATAATAAATTTACCCCAAATTATTTTTAGATCACAAAAAATCCCAAACTGGTATATTTATGACAAATTTAACCTTCGTTGATTTTCGTTAAATTTAATATCAAATTACTGAGTTGAATAGCACGTAGCAATTTATGGGTATACCAATTTGAGATTTTTACCCTCTATTTTTCATATCTATTAATTTGATATTTTTCGTGGTATTAATCCAATTTAACGAAAGGTAAATTTGTCATAAGTATAATAGTTTGAGGTTTTCGTGATAAAAAAAATTATTTTAGAGTAAATTTGTCACAGATGTATCAGTTTGAATTTTTTAGTGGTGAAAAAAATAATTTGAGATAAATTTGTCACAGGATTATTAGTTTGAGATTTTTCATTACCAAAAAGATAGTTTGAAGTAAATTTGTTACATGTGTACCGATTTAGGGTTTTCTCGATATTAACCCATATCGAAATGATTGGTAATCCTTGACTAGACCTACGTAGGAATGATCTTGAAAACTCCAACCTATTAATTCTAGCTCGTCTTGCTTCTCGACTTGTTTATTATTCTAATTATAAAAAATTCAATTCATAGCTGAGCCCCCATTTGATTCGATGCAAAATGCTATTCCTAAATCTAAATGTCTTTAAGATGTAAATGCAAAAAACTGCAGTAAAAAGGATGAAACTAGAACAATGCCAAACTATTGTTTTTGTTTAGGGTCCAACTACATAGATGCCCATGAATTCGATCCCTAGTTCTCTTATGGAATGAATAGAAGATCTTTATGCAAAAATTTAGGTGTTTTGATGGTATTTGATTTGCCCCCTTTGTTTATGGATTAATTTGGCATTGAATTCATGTATGTTTGTTTGAACATCATTATTTGGATGGGATCGGATTCGTCCCCATTAATCGCTTCACATTCATACGCTATTTGAGTTAATTGATGAAGATTGAATCCATGTCCTTATGATGGAATATTGTTCTTATTTGGATTGCGGTCAGGTCCGATGATTTGTATTTCTTGCACATATATGCGAGGTGTGCTGTTTATCATATGGCATTGGATCCATGCCTGTTTGAGCTTCTTGTTTGTCTTGGATTGATTGATCCATTGGTTTGCATGGCAAGTTTTTGAAAACACCATTGCGTTGTTGTTCCCTCCACGATATAACATTATCAAATGATTTTTCAATTTTCCAAAACCCAAAGATTATTCTTCATAAATTAAAATTAGGAATATATATAATTAGGAAATATATATATATATATATATATATATATTGGTTGAAATAAAGTTGATTTCATTCATTCGGAAATAACAGATTTACACAAACTAGATTTTGCAGAGTTCAAACATAACAAATCCCATAAGGTTTGGGGTGGTATTGCAATCCAGTTGAATGGAATTGCCTTCTCCGGTGGGCTTTGGCTAGCCAGTTTGCCGCTTTGTTAGCTTCGTGAGGGGTATAAGCCATGGTCACCACCTGAGCTGGGCCAAAAGAGAGTTGCATTCATGGAACAAAGATCTAAAGGGGCAAGGGCATATCAAGATTGGCTAGAAAGGATGATATATATACATTGTCAATGAACACCTTGTATGAATAAGTCACTTTCTCTACTTGCAGAGCAGGTTACTCGAAGCTTCTCCCTCTCTTTCTTCAAACTGCATAGCGCCTACATTACAACAACTAGGGTTTCCATCTCAAGCATAGATTCGGCCTTCTCTTTGCTCATGAAGCTAGTAATTATACTTCCCCGCACATCTGGGTAGATAACGGTTATGGATCCTTCCTGCTCTCTTTCAATCCAAGAACCATCTACTTTGAAGCTCCAGTGTCCCTATTTCGGGGGATTCCAAATTATAGGTAAAGTTCATACCTTTTCACTCCTATTATGCTTCTCCTGCGATATTCACATGTAATTAATGACATCTATTGCTGCTATGTCCATGATTAACTTTGACTTAAGAGATTGGCTGTGGGAGACGACCTTGTTGCGCTCTTTCTAGAGGAGCAAGAGGACATTCCCAACAAGTTCTAGAGTTGGGTTACTCTTTTGACAGGTAAGGTTGTCCCCCACCCACATATCCTTTCTTTTGACCATGAGGGGAGATGTATCTAACATAATTCGTGGATCCTCCTAGATGATCTTCACCCATTCACCAAGCAAAAAGAGGCGCTCCAAGGTTTCAAAGGGCGTGATGGCACACAAGACAAAGCAAGTCAAGAAGGATCTTTCTCTTGAAGAGGTTGTCCTTTGAAGGTAACATGTTTTGGCATATTCTCCACATAAAAATTTTATCTTTGGAGGGGTGGGAGTGTTCTAGATGGATTTCCAAAGGTTGGGAGGGGGTTGGTGGGAGGTGGTGGCTGATTCAAACTTGGGTTGCTAGTTTGAGTTTCTGAATTTGTGGTAACTTGCTTTGACCGTATAGTTGTTGTTAGCACTACCCGTCCACACCTGGTGATCCCCTACTATACCTAGGTTGATTGGGGTATCCAAGATCTCTTTCACTATGTGTTCTTGGAAAAGCAAGCTTAGTTTTTGCTTGTCCCAAGATATGGTCCTCGGAATGATTAGATCGACCATTGTGCAGGGGTCTCCTCTATTTGCAAGCCCCCCTAAGCTCTTGAGGGTAGCCACTTTTTCTCTATGATGTTAATCCTTTTCCCATTGCTAATCACCTATATGGTCTTTGGGCCAATGGAGTCCCTGCCCATGAGTAAACTTTACCAACCCCACGAGGGTCTAGCTCCTCTTTTTGCTGCCATAGGTCATAGTGAGGAAGTAAATTCCTTTGAAAATTATATTCCAAAGCGATGATGGATTCTAAGCGAGTTTCCATACTTGCTTTCCCAACATTACCTTATTAAGATGACAAAGGTCCCTGAATCCAGCCCACTATGGAGCTTATTATTCTTTAGAGTCTCCCATTTTCTCTAGAGAATACAAATTTTTTCAAGTTTGCTTGCACTAAAAGTTGGCCATCTTCTACTCTTATAGCTTTACACACGAGATAGGAATCTTGAAAATCGACACAGCATACAGTGGAAGTGATTGGAACTACTATTTTAATCAAGGTCTCCTTATCTGCTTTAGACAATAATTTTTCCTTCCACCCCGCTAACTTCAAGTTAACTCTAGTTACTATCCAAGCAAACATTTGCTTCTTTGAATGGCCCCAGTCAAAAGGAATCCCCAAGCATTTCCCCTGTCTTTGTAATGACAGGTACTCTCAACTCCAAAGTAAGTTTTCTTCAAGTGATCAAGCAACCTTTACTGAAATACCCTTGATTATATCCAAGTTATGGCTTGACCAAATGTGAGATAGTACTGGTTTAGAATACTTGCCAAATTTTGGCATTCTCTAATAGTCCATCCGGGAAAAAATTTGCATCATCTGTGAAGAACAGTGACAAAGAGAGTGCAGTTACTATTCAGTTTGATCTCTTTTAAAGTTCCAACTTAGACACAACTTTTCTCAATAGGGATGAGAACATGTTAGCCATAATAATAAAAGGTAAGGGGAAAAAAGGTAACACTTGTCTACACTCGAGTAAGTTGAAAGTATAGAGAAGGTTCCCCATTGAACTTGATGCACTGTTACTCATTGACATGACTTTCTGACTATGGTAACCCCATTGTTAACTAAACCCCATCCTCAGTATGCTGGCGCACAAAAGTCCCACTCGACCCTATCGTATGCCTTTGGCATATCTAATTTTAGCACTGCCGAAAACTTCTTCGTTCTAATCGATGATCCTTAGCTGATAAAGAACCTATTGTACGACAAGGATGTTATCTTGAATTTGCCTACCACTGACAAAAAGCACTTTGCTCTAAGGCAATAATTATCGAGAGCCATCTGTTGAGTCTATTTTTCATGACTTTGAAGATAATTTTTATAGTTGAAATCGCATAACAATAAGGGGGCAATACTGAGAGATACATTCCAGATTCGTGATTTTGGGGATGAGCACAATTTGAGTTGCGTTCAATGCAAGGCTCAAAATACCCAACTCAAAAAAGCCTCCAACCAACTGGTAGATGTTAGTCTGGATGTCCTCCTAATGTTTGTGATAAAACTGACTATTGAGGCCATCCGAGCCAGGTACCTTTGAAGCTCCCAGTTGAAAGAGTGGGTCTCTTACTTCCTCAAGAGAAACCATGGCCGTTAGAGCATCGTTCATCCCTCCTTGGACAAGTATAAGGCGTCCCTCTAATACAGGCAAAATATAAAGCTCTTTGTAATAACTCTGGATGTGCTGTTTTAGTTGGACTTGGTCTCGCGACCAGTCTGGTTGCTGATTGGCAGCATAGAAATTTTGTTTCTCTGTCTCCTTTGGATGGTTGTTACATGAAAATATTTAGTGTTTTTGTCTCCCTCCTTAAGTCAGCTAATTCAAGACCTCATTAGCTAATAAGATTCATCTTGCCTCCAAAGTCTTTCAATCTCGATAATAATAAGGTTGAAAATATCTCCATCTGAAGAACTTCTTGGTTGATTGGTGATTTCTGTGAGTTTGTCTTCCAGAAGTTGAATTTGAGATCGGGCATTAGGGAATTTTCTACCACTCCATTTTTGTAGCGCTTAAATAACTTTTCCGACTTTACCAGGGAATCCATGATCAATACCGCACTGTCCATTCCAAGCTATTTGTAAATCTTTTCTCATTCCTCATCCTATGCCCAAAAAGCTTTAAATTTGAATTCTTTCTTCCGCATTCTTGAGGTTGGGTAAAGGTTGAGGAGGATGGGGCCATGATCTGAACTTACAGCAGGCAATTCATAAGCCTTTACATTTGGAAATAACATTCTCCAATCAATGCTACATAGAGCTCTATTCAATCTTTCCTTTACTAGTGCATCCCCTTCTCTCTTATTAGACCTTGTGAAAGTGCAACCCTTACTCTCCAAATCCATGAGGGAGTAGCTATTGATGAACTCATTGAAAGCCACTACTTTGGAATGATTAGCCCTGTGCTTCCCATACTTTTCCCATTGGTACATAATCTCGTTGAAGTCTCTGACACATACCCAATGGAGCTGATTAGCTACATGGATGTTCCTAATTTGCTACCATAACTAACATATGTGTTGGAGCTTAGTGGGGGCATGAAGAAAAGTAACCCACATAGTGGACCCACGGTTCTTGATCTTGTAGGACAAATCAAAGAAGTCATATGCAATGTTTAGCAATTCAATATGCACTTCCTCATCCCAAAGGATAGTTGTACCCCTTGCTATTCCTACAGGATTGACTATTGCCAAAAATTGGAAATTTAATCTTCTAGTGATTTTGTTCATTATTAAAAATTTATTCTTTGTCTCCATCAAGAAGACAAGGTTTAGGTCTTTCTTGAGCCACTATGGCTCGTAAGTGCTGGATTGTCAGGGGAATACCCTTCCCCTGAATGTTCCAACTCAAAAGTTTCTGTTGAGAGAGAAAAAACTGAACTGAATGCATGGTTAGGTTAATGTGACCCCCAAGCTATCTGTTTATAATAAAGCCAAAAATGCTAAGAATTATAATATTTCCCTTTTTGCTACTATTCATAAAATAATAAAGAAAATAAATAAATATGCCTCCATCGTCCAAAGACTCTCAACACTCCCCCTCAAGTTGGAGCATAAATATCACACATGTCTAACTTGACTAAAACAGGATGAAACGATTTACTCCCTATTTCTTTAGTGAAGGCATTGGCAAGTTGATCACTGGACTAAACAAAAGGCATACAAATTAATCCATTCTCCAACTTCTCCTTAATGAAGTGTCTGTCAATCTCCACATGTTTTGTATGGTCATGTTGTATATGATTGTGAGCAATACTAATGGCTGCCTTGTTATCACAAAATAGCATCATAGGAAGATGAACAGATACACCAAGATCTTCAAGTAATCCTTTAAGTCATAACAACTCACAAACTCCTTGTGCCATCGCACGAAACTCTGTTTCAGCACTAGACTGAGCAACCACATTCTGCTTTTTGCTGTGTTAAGTCACAAGATTTCCTCCTAGGAAAGTACAATACCAAGAAATAGACTTTCGATCTGAGGATTCAGCCTAATCAGCATCTGTATAAGCTTCAACCTTCAAGCCATTATGAGGAGATAAAAGAATCCCTTTCCCAAATGCAGATTTTAAATACTAAAGGATCTGAAGAACAACATTCATGTGAGTAGAGTATGGATCATGCATAAATTGACTCACCAGGCTCACAGAAAAAGCAATATCAGGTCGGGTGTGTGATAAATAAATCAACTTGCTCACTAACCGTTGATAATGACCCTTATCCACTGGATCACCATCTTTTTCTCGAAGATGAGTATTGGCCTCAATAGGTGTATCAGAGGGACGACATCCCAGTAACTCAACTTTTGTCAAAAGATCAAGGACATACTTTCTTTGGGATAGAAAGATACCCTTTGAAGATCGGGCAACTTCAATCCCAAGAAAGTACCGAAGCTTTCCAAGATCTTTTGTCTCGAACTCTTGTCCAAGAAAGTTCTTCAACCGATTGATCTAATCACTATCATTTCCTATGACAACAATGTCATCTATATAGACAATGAGAATAGTGATTTTAGTACCTGATTTCTTCGCAAACAAAGTGTGATCAGTATTTCTCTGTTTATACCCAAAAGAGACCATAACGCTCTGAAGCGTACCAAACTAAGCTCGAGGTGACTGCTTTAAACCATAAAGTGTACGTTTTAACTTGCACACTTTACCTTGAGTTTTGTCACAGGAAAAACCTGGAGGAATCTCCATATACACCTCATCTTCCAACTCTCCATGAAGAAAGGCATTTTTCGCATCTAACTGTTGAAGTTCCCATCTCTGGTTGACAACACATGAAAATAGCACTCGAACAGTATTTAACTTGGCAACAGGAACGAAGATTTTTTGATAGTCAATCCCAAAGGTCCGAATAAATCCCTTTGCCACTAACCATGCTTAAGTATCATCCATCTTTTGTTTGACTACAAACACCCACTTACATTCTACCGATTTTTTTCCAGGAGAAAGAACAACAAGATCCCACGTGTCATTTTTTTAAAGCATACATCTCCTCCATCATTGCTGCTTTCCACTTCTCATCTACAAAAGCTTCTTGCCAATTTTGTGGAATAAAAAAAGAAGATAGAGAAGACACAAAAGTACGATAAGAGCTAGATAAAGAGTCATATGAGACAAATTGGGATATAAGGTGTTGAGTATAAGTTCTAGTACCCTTTTGAAGTGCAATAGGAAGATCAGAAGAGGAGGCCTTACCAAAAGTAGTAGAATTCGGATCTGGAGATGATGACTGAACAGGTAATGTATCAGTGGTGTTAACCTGCTTGGTGGTAATGGGCTCCCTACGACGATATATCTTCAATGTCTTACTACTATCAATAGTTTGCCTAACATATGTGGGAATAGACTCCACTTGAAGTGGTTGCTTTGTTATCTCCCCCTGGGGTACTATACTATTCTCTTCTTGTGTTGTATTGTTCTCTTCTTGGGAAGGAGGAGAAACATCAGAGATTATCGGAGAAGAAGGGTAAGTAATATCCACAGGAATATCCAGAGTGGGGAAAGAGAACACCTCTACAATAGGACACTCCCTCTAAAGAGGTGGAGCTGAATAATAGGAATTAGACTCGTGAAAAACCATATCCATAGATATAATGGTGCGCCTAGAAGGAGGATGATAACATTTATAACCCTTTTGAGTAGTTGAATATCTAAGAAAAATGCAGCGGAGACCACGGGGTTCCAACTTATTCTTAGAGGTGGTGTTACGGGCATAAGAAACATAACAAAAAATTTTCGGGGTAAGAATAAAAGTTGATGATCCCTGCAAAACATCAATAGGCATGCGAAAATCAAGAATTCTAGTAAGCATCCAATTTATTAAATAGGCAGCAGTTAAGATAGCATCACTCCAATATTGAGCTGGGACATGACGAGCAAACGTAAGAGATCTAGCGACCTCTAACAAATATCGGTTCTTTCTTTCGGCAACACCATTTTGTGCTGGGGTATCAACATAGCTGGTCTGATGAATAATGCCATGATCAAAGAGATATTGTTGAAATTTACCTTTAGTGTATTCAGTGCCATTGTCACTACGAAGAATTTTCAAAGTGGCATTGAACTGAGTTTGGACGATTTTGTGAAAATTTTGAAAACAATGAAAAACGTCACTTTTATGTTTCAACAAATAAACCCAAGTTATACGAGAATGAAAATCAATAAAAGTGACAAATCAATGATGACCGAAAATAGAAGTATGTTGGGAAGGACCCCACACATCAGTATGAATCACATGAAAAGGAAAATGGCATTTATTATTTGAACATGGATATGTTGAACAAGTTTGTTTAGCCAAAATACAGGCTTCACAAAAAAACTCATTCTTATTATAAGTCGAAACAAGACTAGGAAAAACTTTTTCTAAAGTTCTTAAAGGGGGGTGACTTAATCTGCAGTGCCACTAGTGGAGATCTGTCAATGTTGAATTAACTTGATGAGGCGTAGAAGACAAAGTAGAAGTAGAAACCCCACTACCCTGGAGCAGAGAAAGACCACCATCCAATCTACCATATCCAATCTCCTTCTCCATTACCAGATCCTGAAAAACACAATAAGAAGGAAAGAAGGTTACTTTACTGTTTAAATCTCGAGTCAAACTACTAATAGAAAGGAGATTAGTAGAGAATGATGAGATATGTAAAACAGAAGATAATGGAAGAGTGGAGAAACAATTAATAGACCCTTTTCCAGCAATGGAAGAAAGGGTTCCATCAGTTACACGCACTTTATCTCTACTGGAAGTAGGAGTATATTGCTAAAAGAAACTAGAAGAACCTGTCATGTGATCTGTGGCCCCTATATCAATGATCCATAGGCTAGAAACAACATATGTATTAAACCCCCCAAAGAAGATACCTGAAGTGGCTATGTTTGAAACAGAAGAAGAAGACGAATTGGCAATTGTGGAGCAGACAGCAACAGTAGAAGCTTTCAGTAGACGTCGGAATGCTTGAAATTCTTCCTGGGATAAATCGATATCAATAGTAGGTGTAGTAGGAACAATTTCAGTATGGTTTGCCTTGTTTTTCCCCCTTTCTTTGAGCCCATTATGCCTCAAAATCTGCAGGTTTTTCATGTAACTTCCAGCATGTAGCCTTAGTGTGATACGGCCTATGTCAATGTTCACACTTCACAACCTCCTTAGAGGTATCAAACCGAAAGGACGAACCAGATTTGGCATTGGAGTTGTATACAATTCCAAGATTACGGGCGGTTTTCCAAAAGTTGGACAAAGCAGACCGCAATTCCAAGGATTGTGAAAGTTTAGACAGAGAATTTTACACCTGGAGATAAGATAAGGGTCGATCGAGAATTCCAAGGGACATTTGGATTTGGAAAGCATGAAAAGAGAGAAAAAAAAAGAGAGTAAAAAATCGTCTGGCATTTGTCATGTTCGCAATGTGAAAAAGCTCTTGACTTTTTAGCTTCCCCTTATATATATATATATATATATATATATATATATATATATATATATATATATGAATATGAAATCAAAAACATAATCACAATCCAAATCGAGAACACAAAACGAATCGTCTTGGATGATTCCCTTGGCTTGTAGTTACGATATACTATACTTATAGTTGTGAATTGATCAATGTTTTCGTTTGCGTCATTCTAATTTATTTCGATGCCGCTAGGTAGTTCATAAATTTTATTTGGATTAGAATTAGTTCACGGTTTTTTTTTTTCAATTGGTATTTGCACTCGACCTTGTTAGATAGATGATCTAACCCCGTTTGTGGGCAATCGTGGCCATCTTTGAATTCTGAGCAAGCCGGACGATTGGCGTCCAACCGTGTTTGGCCCACTTTGGGCTTGTGCGAAGATTAGAATTAGTGTCGGTTTACACTGACATTTTTTCTCGCCAAAAATTTATATCGTTTTAGCAAATTTTTCTAGCATGGAGTTTCCTTAGTCCATTGCCTCATAGGACTAATTTTGTTCATAATTAGTTCCATCTAATCTAATTTAGTATTTATCTTTCTTTACTCAGATTGAATTCATATTTATTAGCCTACTTTAGTGCACGTTGCGGTAGTCTTGTGGCGGCAGGCTTAATCGTGGGGGGTCGCATAATGTTGCCCGGTACGACTCTGGTTATTTGTTTTCTCGTGCTTACTCGCTTTGTTATTGCTGGTTTTGATTAATATAATAGATTGGATGCAAATGCGTTTTAGCAAATGAGAAAAGGCAACGATAATAGGTGTTAGATTATCTAGTGTAACTAAATCTCTGAATTCAAAATCTCTATTCCACATAGTAAGTGGGCTTCCCCCGTCTTACTCGTCTCCTACGGGGCCATGATAGGTTAGTGGCAATTCCCAAGTAAAACCAAATGCCATAATTATTGAGGAAATAGTTACAAATGGCAGAGCTTTGGGCTAGCCTGTGTTAAGCAGAAACGCCGCCTCGCGGGAGGATCATTCGTGCTCGTTTAGTAAACCATCAAAGTTCCTCGGCGGTTCACCTCGAGAGGGTCATGAAAGAATTCAATTTCAATCGTATCGATGAAAGCGTGCAATTTCATTCGGAGTGTTTGCCCGATCCAACTGTTGTATTTCGCTCGTAATGCCAAGTAGCGCAATCAGCAGATCTCATGCCTCGAATCAGCAGTCAGAAATTCAATCAATGACATTCGGTGCATGGATGCCAAATTCTCTGAAAATGGAGTCGGTTTTATCGTAAAACGATGTCTTTTTAAACACATATTTACAAAATAATAATTAAAAAATAATCACGGCCCATGGAAATCTCTGCTTTACTGAACGGGACTTTGTATGAAGTTGTCTGGATACATCAAACTCTAGCTGTTCATCCGGCAACAAGCAACAGTATAATATATCGGAGATGACCTCCTTTCGAAGACTTCCATGAATCTTTCCTAAACTTATGAAGGAAGGCCGCAGGTAATTCCATAAAATTTTCGAGCGAAATCATTTACTCATGACCTGATCGTTCGAGTCGTTAAACTACTCGAAATCATTTACTCATGACTCGGCCCAATCGGAAAACCTAAAAGTTCTAGTTGGGCGGATTCGGCCGGATATGGCATTTGATAATGCAAAAATTTCTATTTTGAAATAGAAAAAGAATAAAATGCATTTGGTAAAATCCTAAAAATTTCTATTCTATGTTTTTCATTTAATTATACAAATATGGTGAGACTTAACAATTAATGTTTGATAAAACTTGTCTATTTGCAAGTACTTAATTGATCAAGATATCCTAAGATGGCCTTAAAAATCCAACAAATAGTTAGTAAGACGTCAATAAGGGGTGCATAATAACCATTCTATTTCTAAAATCAATTTCTGGCTAGAAATAGATTTTTTCTATTTCTATTTCTTGATGAATTTTTGAGCAAAAAAATGTGTTTGATAACGACATAAAATTTTTGTTCCTGGAATAGAAGTTCGTTTGATAATGATTGAAAATTTTTACTTCTGAAATATTATTAATACAAATCTTCTACGAAAAATTTCTAATTCATTTGTAATTTTTTTAAATTTCTTTAAAAATAATTTTTATTATTAGAAAATATTATTTACTTTTTAAAAATAAAAAATTATTATTTATTTTTTACTCTTGCGGCGGCGATGGTAACAGCGGTGGCCAACGGAGGGTGGCGGTGGGCAGCAGAGGCTGGAGGTGCACATGCTTATCTTCTTGTTTGGTCAGTTCCATTCCACTTGCCAGAATTTGATTTCCTCATAAATATCAGAAAACCGATGATAGCTTGACGTTTCGTCTTCCGTGTGTGCAGGCGACATGCTTTGCTTTTGCCGCATCCCCTTTTGACCAGAGGCCTTTCATCTTTTCCTCTTTTTCTCTGGACCATACGGGGGTCCTTCACACCCCACCTAATATTCGCACATGCTTATCTTCTTATTTGGTCAGCTCCATTGCCAATTGCATAATAGCTTCAGGATCACCGCAAAATAACAACATGTTATGAGACGCAATTTCTTAAAGGACTGAACCTACTACAATTTATAATTACTTGTTTTTTTTTTTTTGTGTAGCCCAAAACAAATTGTTATTCTCACAGTATTTTTAATCGTCACTTAATCATTTCTCCTCTTCATTATTGATACTCTTGCTAACTATTCCATTTGATTTTTTAAGGCTATCTTAGGATATCTTGATCAATTAAGAACTTGCAAATAGACAAGTTTTATCAAACATTAATTGTTAAGTCTTTACTGACATTTTTATATCAATGAAAAACTCCACACACCTTAGCAAATCTATGTCCTCTAACTGAGTTGGATGTCACAGTTAGAAAGACGAAAACAGATTCATGAACGATCATTTTATAAAGACTAGGTTTACCATAATTAAATTTCAAGGACCACTTAAACATTAGCTAAATTTCAAGGATCGCTTTCATTATTTCCTCACCTTAGATTCCTGATAATTGGTGCAAGTTTGAATGGTTTATTTTAACTTTGAAGGCCGGCCGCAGTTGACTTCCAAGCTGATGGAACACGATGACAATAAAGTAATGGCAAGTGGACCATATATTAACTTATCCGGATACATCCAACATCTAACAGTCCATCAAAGGGCAACAGTATAATTCCTCATCTTAGCCTCCTATTTAGGGCCGAGTCTGAATGGTTTTCTTTACTTATGAAGGAACGCCGCCAGTGATGACCAGGCAAACGTTGCAAAGTGAGCGATCTCACTCCTTTGCTTTATCAAGTGGTTACGAGGATCCGGCTCAGACTTCCCGAGTCACCAGGCAGAGTCTATTCAGAGATCAATCTCTCCATCTTCCTCCGGGAACGAAGAGAAAGAGAGCGACAGAATAAATGGGGACTGCAGCCCCAGCAGGCAGCAGTAGCCTCGATGGCGGATCTGGAAGGGGCTTCGAAGTGTTCCTGAGCTTCAGAGGGCCTGACACCCGCTATACCATCGCAGATTCTCTCCACAATGCCATGAACCGTGTGTCGATCCGCACTTTCAAAGACGACCCAGACCTTCGAATCGGCGAAGAGATCGCAGACAGTCTTTCAAAGCGATCGATGGCTGTAGGATTTACATCCCGATTTTCTCCAAGGACTACGCTTCGAGTAAGTGGTGCCTTCGTGAGCTCACGCACATGGTGGAGTGCATGGAGAGAAGATTGGAAGACGTCGATAAGAAAGTGATCCTCCCTATCTTCTATAACGTGGACGTAGATGATGTCAAGCTTAAGTCCAAGCTATATCGGGAAGCTCTTGGAATGCACAAGAGAGAATCCGGGGAGGATTTAGCAGAGAAGTGGGAGATGGCTTTAAAAAAAGTTGCCAGTATTAAAGGAACAAATCTAAAAGATCACGGGTATTGTTAGCTTCTTCCATTGACTTTACTTTCTTTTTGTCATTTGGAGACCATATTCCTATAATACTGTCTCCGGAATAATTAGATTCAGTTTGCTGCTGTCCAATCTTATGAAGTGTATGGTTGATCAAACGCACTGATGGGGCCATTAATTTTGCTCAGATTGAGTTGTCTTCTCCAGCTAACTTTTCATTTTTAAGGCATACCAACTTTATTGATTAATCAATAAGGCAAGAGACAAAAAAAAATGTATTCACCAAAATCTAATATACGATGAAATAGTAAGATCATATATGTGTCAAATAATCTTCTTCTTTTTTTTCAAAATCTGTTAAGTTCGCATCTCAATTTATTTGTAGCGAGATAAACTAATAATGAAATTTCAGTCGGTAGAATCTTTTGGATTGATTTTATGAAACTTTGCATTTAACCATACACGTAAATCTAGCTAATATTTTGATATCGCATTAGGAAGGAAGCACAAACTTATTGCAGATTTAATGTAATGTTCATGGCAATTTGAAAGATTAAAGTCAGCTTCTCCCGGGGCTATCTCTTTCTTGTTTGCATTTTCGAGACTTTGTGCAATAATAATTTCCTGAGAAATTAGATGGAGTTCGATGTTCGATCGTTCTTCCTTTTGTTATAACAATTAAAGCTGAATAAGAATCGGGCAAAACAAGAGAGCTGGACGTGCCGAGCAATTGATGGTTATAATTAGTTCATATTTGTTAGGGTTTGATGTGTTTTTGGGAGACGAAAATGTGTGGGAAACTTGGAGAAATTGTGAACAAGGTCCCTTCTAAGCCTCCTGAATAAATCTGTTATGTTTTATCTTTTTTTATGCTGGTTGCTTTCAAAAGAAATTACTTTGAATTTGATGATAACATTCCAGTGCCGCGTAAAGCGTGCACGGATTCCGTACGTGGTTTTTCAACCTCAGATAATTGCATGTTATGTATGTGGCAGCCAAGATGAGCTGGTGAAGCTCATGGTGGAAAAGTTACTAGTTTGCTATGGACAACATTGACAGATGCGCCTGATGATTTCGTGGGAATTAAGGATCGAAAGGATGACATTATGAAGAAATTAGATCTAGAGGAGTTTCTGATGTGAGGTTTATCTGATTCATGGCATGGGTGGCATCGGAAAAGACGACACTGACCGAAGCCGTCTTCAGGCAAATCTCCCCTCAATTTCGGATCATTGTTGCTTTCTTCATGATGGTCCGGAGGCCATGATATATTAACTTTACAGAAGAAAATTGTTATCGGATATTCTCAAGCACAGTTTCACAAACCTCTCCTTCACCAATGAAGGGACTAACTATATCAAGAATAAGTTCAAAAACAAGAAAGTCTTCATTGTTCTTGATGACATCAATAAGCAGGACCAAATCAGGAGTCTTGCAGGCCATTCTGACTGGTTTGGTGGGGGAAGTAGAATCATCATAACGACAAGGAATATTGATTTCTTGATAAACAAAAGTGCATATGACAATGCCTCCCGTGATCAAAATATTTCATTCTACGAAATGTTGGAGATGGATCCTAATGATGCTCTTCAACTTTTCTGTGAGCGTGCCTTGGGACTTGCCAAGCCTCCGCCTGATTATGTGGACATTTCAGTAAACTAATCATTGCTCTTGGACGTCTTCCATTGGCTCTTCATGCCGTAGGTTCCACACTCAGTGGAAAATCCATAAGTGAATGGGAAGAAATCCTCCAGAGATTAGAGAAGGTGATGAATAAGGATGTCAAAGAGAAGTTGATAATAAGTTATGAAGCATTGGATGATCGTCTACGACAAATTTATCTTGATATTGCATGTTTCTTCATCAACCAAGAGAAAACGAGCGCAATTAAATATTGGGATGCCGTTTTTGGTTCTTCTACTGGAATCGATGTCAAGTTCCTCACACACATGTCTTTGATAAAGATTATCCACGGTGATAAACTATGGATGCATGACCAACTTAGAGACCTCGAAGGGATATCGTTGATGCAGACAACATCAAGAGCGATCAAAAGGGTAGCAGATTGTGGTCTCCTAAGAGGGCATTCCATGTTATACAGAGAAAAAAGGTGTCTTTTGCCTCTAAATGTTTTCCCAGTTGATCCACTGGCATCATTACATTTTTTTTTTATAATGTAACTTCAAGTCAAAAATGACACATGTATTAATTGGTTGCTACTTTTATCTTCCAGGGAACTAAAAAGATCGTAGCGCTCAATCTTGGCATGCCTGAACCCGATGCGACGTACGGATTTAAACGCAAGGAATTTGTAAAGTTGGTCAAACTTAGGTTCCTTCAATTGGACCATGGAAACTTCGAAGGAGACTTTAAGGATTTTTTTCTCCGAGTTAAGATTTCTCTCTTGGAGTAACTGCCCTTCAGAATTGCGAGCTAACAACTTTGGGTTGGAGAACCTAGTGGTTCTCAAGCTTTCTGGGGTTAACATTACCCAAGACTGGGGAGGATGGTGTGAAATCATGGTAGGATATCATGACATACTTTTGTATTACGTTTACTCTTCATCTTTTCTGAGTTTGAAAATCCTAACTCATTGTTTTGTAGGTAGCAAACCAGTTGAAGGTCCTAACACTCGAGGATTGTCCATTCCTTAAAAAGACACCCACATTCTCTGCAGTTTCAGGACTGGAGAGATTGATCCTTAGAGGATGCACTGAGCTAAGAGAGATTGACAACTCCATCGGCGATCTACAACATCTTGATCACCTAGAAATACAATCTGGGGAACTTTCAGTGCTGCCGCAATCTATTGGTAATTTAACAGAGTTGAATCATCTAATCTTGCAATGTCCGATGCTTCAAGAGCTTCCCGACTCTATTGGACAATTAGAGTCACTTCTAGAGCTAGATTTAGAACCTTCAAGAATAAAAGAATTACCTCATTCCATTGGAAACCTTGAAAAGTTGGAAGTTTTACGCATCAAGCGATGTCAATTAAAAGGCTACCAAATTCGATCAGGAGGCTCCAATCATTGGTTGAGTTGGACTTGTCGGAATCACTCATCGTGGATTTACCCAATTGTATTGGAAACCAAGAAAGGTTGAAGGTAATAAATCTGGGAAAAACCTGTGTAAGTGAACTTCCCAAAGCCATAGGAATGTTCAAAAATCTGGAAATGTTGATTGCCTCCCGGTGCCCTCTGATTGGAGAAATTCCAAGTGAAATTGGGGCACTATCCTCGTTGAAAATTCTGATTTTATCAGCTAGCGTATTTAGCAGATTGCCGGCAACCATCAATCAGCTTACGAATCTCCAAGAACTTTGGTGCGATCGCATTCAATTGCTGGAGCTTCCTAAGAGTCTAAGAAAGTTAAGCTTTTCATTGACACCGGTGACCCCAATCCCGACCTCTCAAACCTGACCAATTTAGTTGAGCTCCAGATGTGGGGAAGCCCAGTGCCAGAGCCCAACATAGAGTGGCTTGTGAGGCTATGTTCTTTGAGGACGCTGGTCTTGGGAGTCGAAGGTATGACCTTGCCTCCAATCGATTTGAGTTCCCTCTCTCAGCTACAAGAACTCGTAATAACCTGTGTTGACCCCCCATCTCTCACCGGGCTTCCATCCAGCCTTCAAGATTTGGTTTTAAAGGATGTCCAGTCACCGATAGATTGGTCACTCTTTTCTAACTTGGAGAATTTGTCGACGCTGGATCTCGCTAGATATCAGCTAGAAGAGATTCGATTCGATGTGCCTGGAAAGCTGAGGAAATTATTGAATTTGACGATGGTAGGGTGTCCATCGCTCAGGGCAGTGCACTTTCTGACATGTTTGAAGGAGATCCGGCATGTGTGGTTCGTCGACAATCCTCAGCTAACTGAAATTCAGGGTTTGGGAGAATTAAAATCATTGCGTGAATTGCACTTCGTCGCATGCAATTCCATTACGAGGTTAACGGAAGCTGATCTGTCTCACCTACAAAGTCTGAATAACTTGGAGTTCCATCAGTGTGGATCGCTGGAGAGCTTGCCGAATTTGCCATACATGAAATCATCTTGTCATCTCACTATAAAACAGTGCCCGAGGTTGCGTGACTATGACGGCCCTTATCGGTCCTACAGAGGCGGAGAAATTCTTTAGCATTTGCTTGGCTAAGACAGTCGATGATGGTAAGTCCACACTGAGCCTGCAGATAGCTTCTTTTGCCACTCACTTGGCGTGCATCTGAGTTTGCTAAAACTTTGCTTGTTTAAACGGATCGAGTGACTGATTTACCTTGTTCAGTTCCTGCTATTGTCGATATCGAAATTTCTTACCGGTTATCATGGACAGAAAATAGGCATACTAAGAAGGTATATAAAAGGTTTATAAAATTTGGTGTGGCAAGGTATTTTGCATGATCAACTAACACAATTTTCCTCTGCATCATTTCGCTTTAATCTTCATCTCCAAAAGAGAGTGAAATTCCATTCTCCTCTGTTTGTTTTCCTTTTCGTTCACTCCCTCCCATCTTAAATTACCAAACATAGTTGGGGTAGAAGATCATTTCTTACATTCCTTTTTTGTGTTAAGTGTCATGAAACATCTCGAAGAAATTTGAAAGTGCAGGGATCTATAAAGTGAGACCATTTAGTGCAAGTGCCACACTCGCCATGAACTTGATAAAGGAAGCAATTCTTTATCAATTTTTGAAGCTGAGTGAGAAAATTCTCCATACATTTTTATGGTATGGCGAGACATCGGCATGCTCAGCCTCCAACTCTGAAATTCTTTCATTTCTGCTTCTCTGTGTTTTGAATCAAAGGTATCAAGACAGGGTGGTGGCCCTGGTGGGCAACACTTATTTCACATTGCTAGTGCATGTTTCATATCCTTGAGAAGTTTTCTGCATGAATGAGATCTCCATTGCTCGAAAAGAATAAGGGGAAGTATGCTGGCCTTAGGGCATAAATTGACTGTAACTTTTGCAACTGTAGGAGCTTAATTTGAGCGCTTGTTTCCTGCGTTAAGGAAAATCTAGTGTTTCTGCTTAGTTAGCATTCTAGGATCGATATACCTCAAGAAGTACTCTACCAGGAAGTACTTCCAGTCGAGTTCCATCAGATTCGCTGTTCTGGTCTAGATGTAACGACCATCACAGAGTAAATTAGGCAATTAAATTCTTGAGTTCTTATTTGTCGTGATGATAACTTTTTCCCCTTTCCTTTTGCTTTGCTGTTTTGAGCTGGGTGCGGGAGTTTGATGACTCTTGACTAAATAAGGCAAATGCAATAACCCAGATTGATCCCTTTTGTATCTTCTTTGTTTCCTGCAGTTCCAGAGATTCAGCAGGGATTTTCTGATGCTGCACAATCAAATATGACCGTCAGCCTTACTCCACATTTGATGCCAATGGTTAGAGTTGCAATGTTCAAATATTCACGTTCTTAATGTTGAAATTCTGCTTCTCCAGCCATTCTTATTATCTTTCTACATCTACTTATGCAGAGTCGTGGAGTGCAATCGCCTATTCATGTTGAAACGTCTTCAGATGTAACAGTCTGGCGATCTGTATGAGCAACTTAAGATTGCTAAATAGGTAAACCTTTTCTGGCTAACAGTCCTACTCTGCTTAGGCATTCAATGCCTTAACGTACTAAATATTAACCTTAGATTTTGCTTGCAGAAGTAATTATTTCAGTAGTCATGTTAAACTGAAATCAAAGCATATGATTTGTTTAATAGGGCTTGTTAAGTCAGTCATGTTGGAGACATGTTGGGGAACTGAAACTTTGAAAGTTCCTGCAACTTCTCTCGTGTGTGTTTGGAGATTGCTTCCCACATACTTCCCGCTGATTGATCCCTCACTTCATTTTGTCTTTGGCAGGATGAGGAATTCGTTGTTTTGCTAGAAAAGGAAGTTGTTTCCGCATACCTGACTTGTTCAAGGATCCAATTATTGTCTTGTGGATGTCTTTCCTGATCGAGTTCCTAGTCGAGCAGTACTCTATCGGTAACATTTTAGTCAATTGATGGTGGTAGAGCTGTCTACACCTCTTTTTGCAGATTGACAATCTTGTGAAGGGAGTTTCTGGTCAGGCTCTTCATAATCTAAATATAATGATGGGGTTACCTAAGATTATGGGGCTTAACCACCAATTGTTGTTTCCCCGATGCATTCTTGCGAGCGAGCGTGTATGGATTTTGTTCAAAAAAGCTTTTGTAACTGCATTGGTTGTGTCTGACCTATAGCTTTTGTTTATTCTTTTTGGGGACTCATTACACCTTTCCTCCTCTCTCTCTCTCCCTGTAATGTTATTAATGTCAATTTTTTAAATAAAGTAGGAAAGTTCCAAATTAGGGTCTGAAGTGCCCTTATTATTTCAAAGATGAGCCTAACTAAGGGCATTTTTGTCATTTACTTTTTTTATTTATTTATTTATTTTTTTCTTCGTTGGGCTCGTCGGCAGTTGGCAACCTCATGCAAGCCCTCACTAACCGCAAGCAAGACTCGCGACTATTGCAACAGCTACAACAGCCTAGCTTAGACAAGGCTCACAATAGCCTTGCCTTGGCGACTCGACCCTTACCCACAAGAGGCAAGGCCAGCCCTCGATGGCCAAGGCCTAGCCCTTGCCAGTTGCTGGCCATCGTCTGACGCCTGAGACTGGTCATCGATGAAAAGGAATGAAGAAGAAAGTGAAAAGGAAAGAAAAAAATCAGAAAATGTAAATTGACGAAAATGCCTTTTGTTAGACCCTTCTTCGAAATAATGAGGGCTTTACAGGCCTTTTTTTTTTAAATAAGGTTCATTTCAAGCCCTTATTTGAGAAAATGAGGAAATTTCAAAACGTTGTTGAGAATTTTCCCGACAAATCATCAAGACAATGTAAAAGAGAAGAAGAGGAAACTTTAGTCATGCATTCGCACGGCCGCATTGATTTATTCGAGGACTGTGATTTGTTAACATAGGTATCTGATTTGGGTTCAAGTGTGGGTATTCTAAACTGTATACACGGATCTTAGATAGTTGATGCTCTTAGACGTGGTATCAGAGCTTTGCCTATGTAGATTTAGAATGCTAATTGATGCATATACTTGATGGGAATTAGTGGGTAGTACTCGGATTTAGGGATGGACCAAGAACCACGATCCGAATTAGACTATATTGTTCGTTGTTCTGTGCAATTGATCAATGGCTTTTGTTATGCATAGGATGAAGAATTCATCCCGAACATGTCGTGGTGTGACTCAATCTGTGCACAGATAATTTCCTCCTTGAAATTTCCGCCGAAGTCGAGAACGGCGTATGAAAAGAAATCTGAACTTCGAAATCCGACTTCTCCAGTTGTTTTCGTGGAAAATCCATGAGGCCTTTCGTTCGCCATACCATTGCACTTCGTTGGTGGAAACTTCATGTCATGATGTGGACAGTGTATTCTGAATTTGGGTATGGAATTCTGTTCGGAAATTCTCCACCTCGATTGAGTAGGAAGAATTCCAATTGGTTACTTCGCAATCAAAGCAAGTTACGAAGGTTGGGTTTCTCGAAAGTCCACTAAAGCGGCGACTGGGGGCATTAGCGGTTGTAAAACATGGTCAATGAAATGGAATAGGCTTTAAGATATAATAACACTTCCTTTAAAGTTGCATTTACACCCATAGCATTGATAGTGATTTCTGGCAAATATCCTCCATGATATGACGAAGTCTCAAGTAAGAATAGCACATGGTGATTCGATATTTCTTCAAGACCTCTCGAGGAAAACAATTGAAGAAGGGCTGTAATTCTTTTAGAAAGAAAAAATAAAAATGAAAATTGAAGTTTTAAATATTGAACAGAAACATTGAATATATAATAGGAAAACCTTTGCGAACGGGCACATTATTCCGAGAAAAACACAACTTTTGATGTCCGAACATATATGACCTTTCAAATTTGGATCTCTCTGAAATAACCGCTAAAAAATAACCACCAAAGTGGAACAAGACACCTCATCGATTGTTCTACAAACAAAATACCATCATCAGTATCAGCATTGACATTGCCCCATGGCGAGAGTAGAGGGAGAGGTGTTTGCCGGTTGAGGACGAAGATATGATGAGGTGTTCTTTTCCTGAACTTAAAATATTTTTTTTTTGTTTTAAATCATTTCTTTATTTTTGAAAATATTTGGGGGTTGGGTCACTTGACAAGCAAATGACACCAATATTCTAAGCCAAAAATGACATCATTCTGTATAATTTAGTCTGCACCGGCGATGATCAAACTTTCAATTACAGATAAATTAAATGCGATTAAGGTGAAAGGGACATTGTACTACTCCGTCAAAGATTTATGACTAATTGTTTGTTACAGATCGAATGATTTAGATCTCAATTTTCAATTTCGGTGCAAAATAGTTACAAGGAAAGAGAGACCAGAAACTCAGCAATGGAAAAGGATTCCAGGGGAGAAAATGTTAGAATTTAGATCTCTCAATTATATGACATAAGATGAAATTGATAAATACAACGTACCCAAATCAAAAGAAACCATGTTGATTTGAAGAGGGAGAAGATGTCTTCTCATGGGTATGGATCTTCACCACTTCCTTTACAATAATGTTATCAATGTGTATCTTTTTCTCTATGATTTTTGGAAGAAACGAAAGGTAATAATGCTATAGCAGTTCTCCACAAAGAGATTCCTTATACAGAGGGAGTGATGGATCAACTCTAGAACTGCTAAATCTCAACCATCCATCAAGTGTTTACAATATGGGTTCTAGAGGCCCAATTGGATGTCACAAGTATATTGACATCCAATTGGGCCTCTAGAACCATATTGTAAACCTTGATTGATGGTTGAGATTTAGCAGTTCTAGAGTTGATCCATCACTCCCTCTGTATAAGGAATCTCTTTGGAGAACGCTATAGCATTATTACGCTTTCGTTTCTTCCACAAAATCATAGAGAAAAAAGATACACATTGATAACAATTATTGTAAAGGAGAGTGGTGAAGATCCATACCCATGAGAAGACATCTTCTCCTCATCAAATCAACAATGTGTGTTCTTTTGATTTGGGTACGTTGTATTTAATCAATTTCATCTTATGTTCATATAATGAGAGATCTATCATTCTAACATTTTTCTCCCCTGGAATCCTTTTCCATTGCTGAGTTTCTGGTCTCTCTTCCTTGTAACTTTTTGACCGAAATTGAATTGAGATCTAAATCATTCGGATTGAACAAAATTAGTCCAAATCTTTGAGGAGTAGTACAATGTCCTTTCACCTTAATCGCATTTAATTTATCTGATATGAAAGTTTGATCATCGCCGGTGCAGACTAAAATTATACAGAATGATGTCATTTTTGCTTAGAATATTGGTGTCATTTGCTGGTCAAGTGACCCAAAACCCCCCAAAAATTTTCAAAAATAAAAGAAATGATTTTAAAACAAAAAAAAAATATTTTAAGTTCAGGGAAAAAGAACACCTCATCATATCTTCGTCCTCAACCGGCAAACACCTCTCCCTCTACTCTCGCCATGGGGCAATGTCAATGCTGATACTGATGATGGTATTTTGTTTGTAGAACAATCGATGAGGTGTCTTGTTCCACTTTGGTGGTTATTTTTTAGCGGTTATTTCAGAGAGATCCAAATTTGAAAGGTCATATATGTTCGGACATCAAAAGTTGTGTTTTTCTCGGAATAATGTGCCCGTTCGCAAAGGTTTTCCTATTATATATTCAATGTTTCTGTTCAAATATTTAAAACTTCAATTTTCATTTTTATTTTTCTTTCTAAAAGAATTACAGCCCTCTTCAATTGTTTTCCTCGAGAGGTCTTGAAGAAATATCGAATCACCATGTGCTATTCTTACTTGAGACTTCGTCATATCATGGAGGATATTTGCCAGAAATCACTATCAATGCTATGGGTGTAAATGCAACTTTAAAGGAAGTGTTATTATATCTTAAAGCCTATTCCATTTCATTGACCATGTTTTACAACCGCTAATGCCCCCAGTCGCCGCTTTAGTGGACTTTCGAGAAACCCAACCTTCGGTAACTTGCTTTGATTGCGAAGTAACCAATTGGAATTCTTCCTACTCATCGAGGTGGAGAATTTTCCGAACAGAATTCCATACCCAAATTCAGAATACACTGTCCACATCATGACATGAAGTTTCCACCAACGAAGTGCAATGGTATGGCGAACGAAAGGCCTCAATGGATTTTCCACGAAAACAACTGGAGAAGTCGGATTTCGAAGTTCAGATTCTTTTCATACGCCGTTCTCGACTTCGGCGGAAATTTCAAGGAGGAAATTATCTGTGCACAGATTGAGTCACACCACGACATGTTCGGGATGAATTCTTCATCCTATGCATAACAAAAGCCATTGATCAATTGCACAGAACAACGAACAATATAGTCTAATTCGGATCGTGGTTCTTGGTCCATCCCTAAATCCGAGTACTACCCACTAATTCCCATCAAGTATATGCATCAATTAGCATTCTAAATCTACATAGGCAAAGCTCTGATACCACGTCTAAGAGCATCAACTATCTAAGATCCGTGTATACAGTTTAGAATACCCACACTTGAACCCAAATCAGATACCTATGTTAACAAATCACAGTCCTCGAATAAATCAATGCGGCCGTGCGAATGCATGACTAAAGTTTCCTCTTCTTCTCTTTTACATTGTCTTGATGATTTGTCGGGAAAATTCTCAACAACGTTTTGAAATTTCCTCATTTTCTCAAATAAGGGCTTGAAATGAACCTTATTTAAAAAAAAAAGGCCTGTAAAGCCCTCATTATTCGAAGAAGGGTCTAACAAAAGGCATTTTCGTCAATTTACATTTTCTGATTTTTTTCTTTCCTTTCACTTTCTTCTTCATTCCTTTTCATCGATGACCAGTCTCAGGCGTCAGACGATGGCCAGCAACTGGCAAGGGCTAGGCCTTGGCCATCGAGGGCTGGCCTTGCCTCTTGTGGGTAAGGGTCGAGTCGCCAAGGCAAGGCTATTGTGAGCCTTGTCTAAGCTAGGCTGTTGTAGCTGTTGCAATAGTCGCGAGTCTTGCTTGCGGTTAGTGAGGGCTTGCATGAGGTTGCAACTGCCGACGAGCCCAACGAAGAAAAAAATAAATAAAATAAATAAAAAAGTAAATGACAAAAATGCCCTTAGTTAGGCTCATCTTTGAAATAATAAGGGCACTTCAGACCCTAATTTGGAACTTTTCCTACTTTATTTAAAAAATTGACATTAATAACATTACAGGGAGAGAGAGAGAGGAGGAAAGGTGTAATGAGTCCCCAAAAAGAATAAACAAAAGCTATAGGTCAGACACAACCAATGCAGTTACAAAAGCTTTTTTGAACAAAATCCATACACGCTCGCTCGCAAGAATGCATCGGGAAAACAACAATTGGTGGTTAAGCCCATAATCTTAGGTAACCCCATCATTATATTTAGATTATGAAGAGCCTGACCAGAAACTCCCTTCACAAGATTGTCAATCTGCAAAAAGAGGTGTAGACAGCTCTACCACCATCAATTGACTAAAATGTTACCGATAGAGTACTGCTCGACTAGGAACTCGATCAGGAAAGACATCCACAAGACAATAATTGGATCCTTGAACAAGTCAGGTATGCGGAAACAACTTCCTTTTCTAGCAAAACAACGAATTCCTCATCCTGCCAAAGACAAAATGAAGTGAGGGATCAATCAGCGGGAAGTATGTGGGAAGCAATCTCCAAACACACACGAGAGAAGTTGCAGGAACTTTCAAAGTTTCAGTTCCCAACATGTCTCCAACATGACTGACTTAACAAGCCCTATTAAACAAATCATATGCTTTGATTTCAGTTTAACATGACTACTGAAATAATTACTTCTGCAAGCAAAATCTAAGGTTAATATTTAGTACGTTAAGGCATTGAATGCCTAAGCAGAGTAGGACTGTTAGCCAGAAAAGGTTTACCTATTTAGCAATCTTAAGTTGCTCATACAGATCGCCAGACTGTTACATCTGAAGACGTTTCAACATGAATAGGCGATTGCACTCCACGACTCTGCATAAGTAGATGTAGAAAGATAATAAGAATGGCTGGAGAAGCAGAATTTCAACATTAAGAACGTGAATATTTGAACATTGCAACTCTAACCATTGGCATCAAATGTGGAGTAAGGCTGACGGTCATATTTGATTGTGCAGCATCAGAAAATCCCTGCTGAATCTCTGGAACTGCAGGAAACAAAGAAGATACAAAAGGGATCAATCTGGGTTATTGCATTTGCCTTATTTAGTCAAGAGTCATCAAACTCCCGCACCCAGCTCAAAACAGCAAAGCAAAAGGAAAGGGGAAAAAGTTATCATCACGACAAATAAGAACTCAAGAATTTAATTGCCTAATTTACTCTGTGATGGTCGTTACATCTAGACCAGAACAGCGAATCTGATGGAACTCGACTGGAAGTACTTCCTGGTAGAGTACTTCTTGAGGTATATCGATCCTAGAATGCTAACTAAGCAGAAACACTAGATTTTCCTAACGCAGGAAACAAGCGCTCAAATTAAGCTCCTACAGTTGCAAAAGTTACAGTCAATTTATGCCCTAAGGCCAGCATACTTCCCCTTATTCTTTTCGAGCCAATGGAGATCTCATTCATGCAGAAAACTTCTCAAGGATATGAAACATGCACTAGCAATGTGAAATAAGTGTTGCCCACCAGGGCCACCACCCTGTCTTGATACCTTTGATTCAAACACAGAGAAGCAGAAATGAAAGAATTTCAGAGTTGGAGGCTGAGCATGCCGATGTCTCGCCATACCATAAAAATGTATGGAGAATTTTCTCACTCAGCTTCAAAAATTGATAAAGAATTGCTTCCTTTATCAAGTTCATGGCGAGTGTGGCACTTGCACTAAATGGTCTCACTTTATAGATCCCTGCACTTTCAAATTTCTTCGAGATGTTTCATGACACTTAACACAAAAAAGGAATGTAAGAAATGATCTTCTACCCCAACTATGTTTGGTAATTTAAGATGGGAGGGAGTGAACGAAAAGGAAAACAAACAGAGGAGAATGGAATTTCACTCTCTTTTGGAGATGAAGATTAAAGCGAAATGATGCAGAGGAAAATTGTGTTAGTTGATCATGCAAAATACCTTGCCACACCAAATTTTATAAACCTTTTATATACCTTCTTAGTATGCCTATTTTCTGTCCATGATAACCGGTAAGAAATTTCGATATCGACAATAGCAGGAACTGAACAAGGTAAATCAGTCACTCGATCCGTTTAAACAAGCAAAGTTTTAGCAAACTCAGATGCACGCCAAGTGAGTGGCAAAAGAAGCTATCTGCAGGCTCAGTGTGGACTTACCATCATCGACTGTCTTAGCCAAGCAAATGCTAAAGAATTTCTCCGCCTCTGTAGGACCGATAAGGGCCGTCATAGTCACGCAACCTCGGGCACTGTTTTATAGTGAGATGACAAGATGATTTCATGTATGGCAAATTCGGCAAGCTCTCCAGCGATCCACACTGATGGAACTCCAAGTTATTCAGACTTTGTAGGTGAGACAGATCAGCTTCCGTTAACCTCGTAATGGAATTGCATGCGACGAAGTGCAATTCACGCAATGATTTTAATTCTCCCAAACCCTGAATTTCAGTTAGCTGAGGATTGTCGACGAACCACACATGCCGGATCTCCTTCAAACATGTCAGAAAGTGCACTGCCCTGAGCGATGGACACCCTACCATCGTCAAATTCAATAATTTCCTCAGCTTTCCAGGCACATCGAATCGAATCTCTTCTAGCTGATATCTAGCGAGATCCAGCGTCGACAAATTCTCCAAGTTAGAAAAGAGTGACCAATCTATCGGTGACTGGACATCCTTTAAAACCAAATCTTGAAGGCTGGATGGAAGCCCGGTGAGAGATGGGGGGTCAACACAGGTTATTACGAGTTCTTGTAGCTGAGAGAGGGAACTCAAATCGATTGGAGGCAAGGTCATACCTTCGACTCCCAAGACCAGCGTCCTCAAAGAACATAGCCTCACAAGCCACTCTATGTTGGGCTCTGGCACTGGGCTTCCCCACATCTGGAGCTCAACTAAATTGGTCAGGTTTGAGAGGTCGGGATTGGGGTCACCGGTGTCAATGAAAAGCTTAACTTTCTTAGACTCTTAGGAAGCTCCAGCAATTGAATGCGATCGCACCAAAGTTCTTGGAGATTCGTAAGCTGATTGATGGTTGCCGGCAATCTGCTAAATACGCTAGCTGATAAAATCAGAATTTTCAACGAGGATAGTGCCCCAATTTCACTTGGAATTTCTCCAATCAGAGGGCACCGGGAGGCAATCAACATTTCCAGATTTTTGAACATTCCTATGGCTTTGGGAAGTTCACTTACACAGGTTTTTCCCAGATTTATTACCTTCAACCTTTCTTGGTTTCCAATACAATTGGGTAAATCCACGATGAGTGATTCCGACAAGTCCAACTCAACCAATGATTGGAGCCTCCTGATCGAATTTGGTAGCCTTTTTAATTGACATCGCTTGATGCGTAAAACTTCCAACTTTTCAAGGTTTCCAATGGAATGAGGTAATTCTTTATTCTTGAAGGTTCTAAATCTAGCTCTAGAAGTGACTCTAATTGTCCAATAGAGTCGGGAAGCTCTTGAAGCATCGGACATTGCAAGATTAGATGATTCAACTCTGTTAAATTACCAATAGATTGCGGCAGCACTGAAAGTTCCCCAGATTGTATTTCTAGGTGATCAAGATGTTGTAGATCGCCGATGGAGTTGTCAATCTCTCTTAGCTCAGTGCATCCTCG
>JAGVVM010000900.1:0-88709 GCA_019149425.1 Psidium friedrichsthalianum | reverse complement strand
CCTTCCCCCTCCTCCTCATCCTCCCGTCTTCTTGTCTCTGCTTTCTGTCCTCCTCCATATCAACTCTTTCTAGTTCCGTTCATCAAGGGAAGCGAAAGTATTCAAGAGTCAATTGGAGCCGCAATCGTGAACTGCTAAAGTTCTCAGACGACATGCATTGGTCATAAGCTCCAGGTGATCGTAGATTGGATCCAACAGGTGAAAAGATCATTACTTATTCATATTCCCATATTTTGATAAAAAAAAAATAAACCAAAAAAATCTTAAAACCTATAACAATTATGTCAGTCAATTATTAACTTTTATTTTGTTAATTAATCCTAAACATTTTCATGTTCAATCAATTAAATCTATTCGACTACAAGACGTAGACATGTAACGTTCGACCCATTCTACGTGACAAGGTCTTGACACAAACGTGAACAAAATTTAATAGATTTAAAGCTTTTTTTGGTAATGTACCCATCTTTGCCATACAACACTGGTTTGATTGTCAAGGTCAAAAATTTACTCGTCCGATGGACCTTAGCCACGAGGATATACAGAACTGATGGAAGCTTATTTCCAAACGATACGCTTGAAGATAGAACTAACCTTACGACGATTTCTCCACAATCGAAGGGCAGCAAATTTTTTTTTTTTAATCCTGATCCCTTCGAACAGGGCCATGTCAACCATTCCAAAATTTAGCATCAATTTCAAGCTTATGGTTCACCCTTCCAAAAACAATCAAAGCTGGAAACTTCTGCTCTGTTGTTAACACTGAACAACTAAATACGAGAAACCAGTAGGTTTGCCCATACGGTTAAAAACCAAATTGCGACTTGGGGAAAAAAAAAAAACAAGCAAGGTAATCGGTGCAGTGTATATCCCAATGGGTTTCCCTGGGTGCTTCAACAGATCTAAACACCAATGTCTAACTCAAAAACGAGAGTAGCAGCAACATGGATCCATAGTTCGCAAGTGTTGCTTTAGAATAACATAGCATGTAATAAGGCTGCACACCCCAAAGTATAGCCCTGCCTGTATATATTACTGCAAGCAAGGTGAGGCATCATCACGTCATTTCTGAATAAGGGACTCCCTAATTAAACGCTATCTATCAAGTCTTATGACAGCAATGCAAGGTACACTCATTTGACGAAAAACATCTGCAAATAATGTCAAAACTGTTGTTGTTACTCGTGTCTTCTATTCATGCCATTAGTACAGATGAAGGTCCAAAAAGAAACTTGAAGCTGTGACGATCGAGAGAGGATCAGCGAAATGGGCATCAGAGTTTTTCATTCTCTCTCTTTCCACTCGATATTTGGCCTTGACATAAGATATTCCGGTGGAGCACACCAAAGGCCCCACAATATAACTAAGTGGAGACACAGAAGCATCACAGACGAATAGATGTTTGATGGATATATTCCAGCATAACTCCACTCCTACAAACAATATTATCCTGCAAACAGAAACACCTTTGTTCTTCAAAAACAATTGTATGGGTAGAAGTTACTGACTTAAACATTAAAACACTAAGAGGTTACCGCAAAAGTGTTGGAAAAGGTGTTCTCCAAAGTAAATAAGGTAAGCTGTAAAGTACCTGTACCAAGAGATACAGATTAGAAACTAATGAAACAGCCATAGACATTCGACCAAAAAGATTAACTACAAATAGAACAGAATACGTGCATAGTGTACTCTCCAGGTCATAATATTTGACACAAAACAAGCAGAAAAATTAGATGAACTTATTCTGGCAATGGGAATAGGAGCAACAGTATTCATGGTGATAGCAAGATAGACAATGAAGAACTCAAAGAACCTGATGCCAAATGCATTAGGAGGCAAAGGAAAGGCAGAACAGATGCCTCAACGCTTAGGAACACATACTATGCATGAGTGCCTGAGTGTTTGGGTTTGCAATGCTTGAATGGGTGTTAATGTCTCTGTGTTTTGTGAAATAAAGAAGCATTTACGCACAAAAGAAATGCATAATATCGCTCACAACACAGTATCAATAATGTATTTGTAGATACACAAAAAACCAACTAACAGTAGAGCATCCATCTGGCAGCTACCCTCACGAAAAGAAGAAAGGAAGATGAAAGATCACACTGGCTTAAGAATCTATGGTCTATTACATTGCTCTAACTATTTAACATAACACCAATTAAAATACAAGTAGGTACCATTATGTCTGAGCAAAATAACCAGCTGGCCCAGAACCCAGACCGGCCCAATATTTCCGGGCTCTGATAGGTCCGGGCTGGGCCACAAGGCCTTCAATAATTCTATTTCGAAACTGTTCTTCCAGGCTTAAGGTACTGAAGCCTAACGGCCCGGACCGGCCCAAGGTATAAAAATATGTGTTTCACAAACCCTAATGCATGAAACACTCTCTCTCCTCTTTATCTCATTCTCCCAGTTTTCTCCACCTGTCTATACGCCACTGCACATCCAGCGACCCTACATGACTCACTGAACTTCTCACAACCCCCCCCCCTCTCTTTCTTTTTTCCTTCCTCCTCCCTCTCTCTCCCCTTTCTCCTGTTCACGCCCCCCACAAGCTGAGGCACTAGATTAGGATGGCCACCATACTTCATACATGGCTTCCCTCTCAAATCACAGTTGCTGTGACTTCAAGGATTTTTTCCCCTAACTTTTTTTTGCAAAATTCGTGAATGATATTATATATATATATATTCTTCCTCCTCCGCCTAGAGGCTCATGCTAGCCAGCCACTTCATGATGACTTGTGTACTGCAAGTGCTTGTCTTTTCAATTTATTTTCCCTATTGAAGATGAACTGTTTAACAACTTACATGTGAAAAAATAAATCAATGACATTGGCCATCTGGGCTTTGTCCTGGACCTGCCCTAAATGACCCAGTCCTGCTCTGTCCACGTCAAAGTACATAGCTTTAGTGAGGGGCCAGGCCCTTGGACCAAAAGTTTATACCCGAGCAGCTGCTCAGGCTATGCACCAATTTTTTGGAAAAACCTGCTGACTCGCCGCATCCTCAGCCCTATGTACCGTGCATTACATGGTACATCCAAGCCCGAATATTTGCAAACTCACGAGCAACAGTGGTAAAAGTATGTCAGATAGACAATATTTGGAGATACAAGTTGAGTAGCTATGAAAATTCCGCAAACAGACTTACCATGAGTAGAACTGATAATGCAATGAACGTGCACATACAATGCCAATAAAATTCCCAGCAAACATAGTCGTCACGATATCTGAATTATGCAATAAAGAATATCAGTATTAAGCGAATAAAAGGCGCTAATCAAGGAAGGAGAAATCGCGCATTTTACTTACGCTCTTCGCAGAGAACTTTGGATGATGACCGACACTATGAAAATTTTGTTGTGGAGAAGGAACTTGAGAGAGACAACTTCAGCTTCAAGAAGAGAAATTTTGAATGCAAGAAGTTAAGAAGCCCTCCTTCATGCCTGTAGATTAAACATAAATTCATAAAAGCCGTGTCAATCTGTGAAAGAGAAAAACTATAAATCATGCAGACAAAATAAGCAAGAAACAACATAAGACAACTAACCTACTAGCAATTCCATTAGTTGCCAGATGTAAATGAAAATGCAACAAGTACTGCTTGTCCAAAACCTAGTGCACCGAAAGTAACTTGTGCACATACGCAACAAGAATTTCTTCCATGAAGAACTGGAATGATCAAGACTTGGAAAGCTATCTTTAGCAAACCAAAAACTAACATTTGCAACTCAAATTCATAGCCTAAAATGGCAACTTGAGTGAATTAACACTTACTTGCACCATCTACAATGCGCAAATGTGAAGAGCAACACCAGGTGAACAACCAACAAGGAGACTGCAAATTCTTTTGATACAAAAACTGGCTCAGGAACAAACTGAAGTTAACAGACCTGAAGGTAAATAAGTTAGTTTTTCAACTAATATTCAGCAACCCTTTTTGTATAAGGTAAATTTAAGCAAATTATAAATAAGATGGTGCCACAATTTCTTTGCTTGTAATGATGTTAGTGTAATCTCATTGTGATCTGCATTTCATACGTACATTGAAATTTGGTTTCCAAAGACTTTCTTCATCCTAGCATGAACCAAGAGTTGACTTATAATGTGCCACAGTTACTTCAAAGCAGAATAAAGTAAACAGACCATTCATAAGAAATCCAGGATACGTCTACCAAATCCAGCACAAAATGCCATCATTGGGTGCCATATATTTCGCACAGTCAAAAACAGTGTGTTACATAAACAAAAATAAACTACTTTTTTGGCGACTTAATGGATTCACTTGCAAAATGCTCTATTCATTAAGCTCCTACGCATGAACCTGAAATACAACTTATGAGAGAGAAATGAACAAGCTTTTTCCACCCAGTGACTATAATCTCATCTACGTTAACAGTTAAAGATTGCAAAGAAGTAATACCAAAAGTGGATGAATATGCGACCAAGATTGAAGGCCCGAGATATATATGCAACCGGATAGGATAAGAGAAAAGGAAGGGCCAAACAATATCTGGAGAATTGTGCGTTAGTGAACCAGTGAGCATAATGATCTCATAGGACGGCGGGCAACATTAGTCACAGATGGAGGAGCTCCACTCACCTATGCATGCCAAAAATCAAATGATCGATACGTCACATTCACAAGAAAAGGCATTTGTGTGCTATGAGGTCTCGATTTTCATTCGGACAAATCTCAAAGTATATCAAAATGGATGTGGGGAAGAAGGAACATCAAGGACCATAAGGTCAACTACCTGCACAAGCGCTGCACAAGCTAAAGCTGACACCACCTCGAAAATATTCAAGGCCTGCAGAAGATGCATGTCAGGGATTATAAACCATGCTCAAATTGCAATAAGTACTTTAGGCACAAATTCAAGACTTACAGAGATAAAAACCATGTACCTTCAGCATTAGAAGAAGTAATGGCGGGGCATAAAGGAGGACATTCATTTTTATAGAAACAGCAGCGCTGCAGTGATCAAAGGAGCGATATTCATTTGAAGAAAAGAAGAATTAATAGGAAGCACAGGTAAAAGGAGTTCCATGTGAGAACACTACCTGAAGATAATCAACCCAACATTCCACCTTTGGCTAAGTAGGACAGCCATAGAAGTATGGAGAAGCATTGTAGCAATGCAGTCATTAAAGAGACGGAGAACAAAGAGTGAGTGCACCCTCTTTGACAAACAGCAAGCTCAGAGCCCACCATGGGAGCTGCCAAAGTTTTTAGACAGTGGACATCAATGACATTGCTGAAACTTACTCAGAAGGGATGATAAAAAGAAATCATCTCGTTGTAAGTAGATCTAATCAAATAAGCATCTCTCTTTTGAACTTCAAAAAGAAAGGATCCAATAAACAGTCTCTACATTGGTATCCATCAGTATCTTAACAGTATAAGTACTATACATATCAGATTGACCAAGGTAATGAAGTACAACGAATAGAGTAAGCAGGGAGAAAGAAACTGTCTTTACCATATATGAGGAAAATACAACTAGATTATGATTGTACAAATCTGCTAAATATCAAGTAATTAGTACAGAGCAACTTGACGATGCATCATGCAAAGTGCCAGCACCATAATTGGCATTTCAAACAAGTATGAGCAGCGAAGGAGATAGAGGAACAAAGCCAAGTCACATTGACAAACACGTCCAAAAGAAATAAGCACCCATTTTTACGTGCAACAATTAAACCACTTACCACATCTGTCTTCACATATATGAAGAAAACGATCCCCAGGTTAATGATGTATAAAATGCCAAACAAAATCTGCAGCGTCGAAGAATCAAGAAAACTATCAATAATGTAGGAAGCAAAAAGACTCCCACAAAAACACGAAAACAAATAGCGATCACAGCAGAACACCAATATGCACGACATTGCCCATAATTGTCGCGGATCATGCTGGTGTCCAGACCAACATTGAAAGCATAAAAATACCTGAGCTGGATAGACCTCGCCGCCAGTGACAAACTGCATAGCAGAGTACACATAGAGGAAGCCAGCTGGATAGACCAGGGGACCTGTGTCACCTTTCAAGTTACCGTAATCCCTTTCTCCTCCAAGAAATCCACTCACCTACAACGCATGAAATCAACCAGAATTTCGAGATCAAAAGTAACGACACCGCGCAAGAGGAACAAAATTTAAAAGGAAAAAAAAACGAGCTTGATTCGGACGAAAGGGACACTGATTGCATCGACTCAGGAACGAATACGCACCTGAGACATGTAAGCGTCCCAATCGATCTTGGTGTCTGAAAGCAAGCCGAACAACAACATCAGAAGCAGGACAATTAGAGAAACCCGAGAGAGAGAGAGAGGGAGGAGAGAGAGAGAGATTATTACAGGGGACATAGGCGATGATGAGAGAAACTAGAACAGCATCTGCGAGGAGCAAAGCCAAGGCGAAGGCGGCTTTGCGATTCCTGAAGAGCTTCGGGTAAACGAAGAATCATTGCTCGTATTGGCGCAATTCGAGTTCAGTCGTCGTGGAACAGGGGAACAGCCATGGCTTCCCTAGCTCTTCGTTGAATTCTCTCTCTCTCCGTTCGCTTCTGTTCCTGTCGATTGACCTCAGAGATGACTGAGAAGGATCACAGTAAGAACCGTGCTCCTCCGCAGCTGCGAACCGTCGGATCTAAAATGGGACTGCATGACCCAGCCGTTGATGTCATTGACTCTGGAAGGGATCGGGTTTGCGTGCTTGTGGCCTTACTGTTTCACAAAAATAGATGATTTGATATTTTTCATAATTAAACTTACGAGTATTACTATTTATTTTTTATTATTGCAAAACACATATTAGAGACGGCCTTGTGATGACGGGGATCGAATGGAGTATTTAATAAATGATCTTTCATTTTCAGAATAAGTTATTTTTCTATCTATTTATTTCCCTAAAATATAATATTTAAAAAAAATGTCTTGTAGAAAGTCATTTTTAGGAAAATGACAATATTTTTAATATTTATTTAAAAACTTGAAAAACAAATTAAATAATATATTTCTCTAAGAATTGCCAAAAATATTCAATTTTCTTTTTTTTTCCTTCTTCCTCGAGCTACTCGACGGCAACAGGCGACGGCCGAGGATGAGCTCACCTAAGGCCTAGGCGAGCTCATCCTCGCCTGCTACCAGTTGCTAACCATCGTTGTGGTTAGCAACTGACCGAAAAAGAAAGGAAAAAAATAAAAGAAAAATACAAAGAGTAACAAAAAAAAAAGAAAAAATAATAATCAAAAGCTTTTCTTTTATAATTTTCTAATATGAACAAACGTTTCATTAACTAAGGACACTAGCTTGAGCGCCGAAGATCAGCACGTAGCCTTTGTGGACTCGAGTCTAAGTTCCGAGGACCCGAGCTCGCGCATCGAGAACCATAGGACTGCCTTTATGGATCTGGGCTCAGGTGCCAGCATTTGGACATAGGCACCAGGGCTTTGGACTTTGGACATGGCCTCAATGGAACCAAGCATGGATGTCTAGCGTTTAGGCTCGGCGTCGATGGACCGGGCTCGGGCTAGAGACCCGTAACTAGAATACTGAGACCCCAAACTGCATCGGGATCCCATGCCCAAGTGTAGAGTTTTGGATCCAAGTGCCATACTTAGTTGTATTTGGAAAAGTAGTGCGATTTTTCAAAGAAAAAAAATCAGTTTTTTGAATTTAAACATAGGTTTTTCATTGACTAGGAATTTATTTTTCGCTTACTTATTTTACTAGCTAAGTAAACATTGGAAAAAAAAGAAAAAATTATTTTCTGGAAAAAATGTAAAAAAAAAAATCTTGACTCATTTTCTCATAGCAATTCAAATTGAAGTCTAAGAAAAATTCCAAAAACGGAGCCCAAAATGCCTTCATTTTCTCAAATAAAAGCCTGAAATGTTTAAATTATTTCAAAGAATGACCTAAACGAAGACATTTTTCTTTATTTTTTGAAATTTTTTCCCATTTTCCTTCTTGGCAATTTTTTTTTCTTTCTTTCTTTTTTACGTCCCCACCACCCTTTAGGCCCTTACCAGCCTTACCTAAGCCAGCGTTTGGTGTGGAGGGTGAAGGTTGCCCTCGCCGACATTGGGTAGGAGTAGCCATGCCTAGGTGGGCAAGGTGACTCTCATCGATGTCGGCCTAGGTAAGAGTAGCCCGACGCTGGCCTCAATAGCCCAAAATATCCAAGCCATGTGACAAGGACTTCCATCTCATGATCTTTCCTCCAAGCCATATGTGGTGATTCATCAGCTTCATCCCATTTTTAGTCAAACAAAAAAGGAAAAAGAGATTTAGAGAAATTAAAAAAAGCTGCACATTCAGCCGAGTACAAATCCTTCTTCTCCTCCTCCACTGGGTCATTGGGCCCCATCCGTGGTCACCAATCTCACGCCTACACATTCGCATGTGTCCACCTAGGCGCAGCATCGGCACCTAGTCTGTCTCTTCTCCCACTCGTTGTTGCATTCGTGGCACGAGTTTTTCAATTGTCCACCGCTATGTTCTCACTTTCCCTCTCGCTGATCGTAGCACGATACCACATTAGCTCGAATCGCAACTGCAATCCATGGCTGCCACATTCTAATGTCGGTGTCTTTATCATCACTAGCAAGGTGAGGGGACCCTCGCCTAACACTGCTCAAGTGAGGGTAGCCCAACCCCGTCAGGCGAGGGCAGCCTAGACCAATGATGCTTGGAGTAGGGGAAGGAGAGAAAAAAAGAAAAAATATATATAAAAAGAAAAAATAAAGACGAAAATGCCTTTTAGCTAGGTCATTTTTGAAAGAATTTAAGTAGTTTAAGTTTTTGTTTAAAATAAGAATAATTTTAAGTTTATATTTAAGAAAATAACGGCACTTTCCTCTTTATTTGGAATTTTCCGGAAGCACGTATCAAGCACGCAAACCGCCGTTTTCATGTACAAAATGTAAAACCAACCACCTAGCCATTACCCATTTTAAACAAATCCCAATTCTCAATATCCAGTGGGCCGCCTCACCACCTGCGCCACGCGCCAAGTGTACTTCAGTCCGTCCACTCTCCACACCTCCCACCACCCACGCGTCCTCTCTCCTTCGGCAGACATCGCCATTACGCCATTCACACAGATAAAAACGGTGCCCCTCCCGATTTCCGAACCCGTCTCGAACTCTCCTTTACGCCAATCTCTCTCTCTCCTCCCCCCATTGTTTCTTCTGCTCGCCTCTCCCTCACCCCGTCTTCCTGGCTTCCCACGACCTCAAACAACGGACCAAACCGGACGAACCCCTCGCCCCGGCCGCCGCCGGCCGCCACGACTAGCAAGGTCAAGCTGAGGCCCGCAGACAGGCGCGCCATGGCGAAGGGCGGCCTCCGCTCCCTGGGCCTCGCCGTCTCCCTCCCGCTCTCCCCTCACCCTCCTCGACATCTAATTCTTCGGCTCTCTCGGCGCCGCCGCCGCCGAACGTTTGGAGAGGCCCGTTCGTCCCGCCCCTCTGATCCTCCACACGCTGTGCGCCGTGTCCAGCCTCCTCATGGCCCTGTCGGCGTGGCTCGTCTGGGCGGAGGGTGGCTCCACCGCAGGCCCGCGGCGCTGCCGCTGTACCTGCCCAGCTCGGGCTGGCCCTGGCGTGGGACCCGGTGTGGTGCTTGGGCTCGGGCGGGGCGGGTGGGGCTGGCGATGGTGCGGCGGATTGGTGGGCGGCGATGGTGGGGTGTTACAAGGACGTTCGGGGAGGTAAGCCCGATCGCGGGGGATCTGGTGAAGATATGCTTTGCGGTGGGAAGAGGTCTCGTGTCCGTCGTGAATCTGAAGCTCCTGGCGTCCATGTGACGCCGTCGTATACGTGGGCAGCATCGGGGCATAGAGCTGGTGTTCTAGTGTCTTTTTGTTTCGTGTTGGCTCCTATTAGAACGTGACCTCTGTCCCTGTTTTCTGGGTGAATCTTTTCTTGATCGATGTACATTGTAAATACGTCTGAAGGTTCATTTCTCGTCCTTGAGGGAGACGATGCGTATGTTAGCGTCGTTACTTAGGTTTTTTGATCAATCCTTTAGCCATATGATATCACCACTTTGAGTTTGAACTATACCATTTCTATGGTCTAATGATGGTTTCGGTTTGGTCATTTCCAATAAAATAAAATGAAATGTGGACTGTAAATCGCATTTGAGATTTTCGCCAGTAGGAAGAGAAAACTGATTGATCTCGTGGATAGTACTTTAGGAATACAGGTTATGCGCGAGAATGACTTAGATATGGATCGGGCAAGTACGATTCACTATATTGCATCCTAATAAATAGGTTAAATAGGTCTATTTAGGTTGGATGTCTATATCTGGCCCAAACTCGAACGAATCAGTTTGCAGGTCTTTTCAAATCCATATATGTTCCGTCTGCTAAGTGCTGGGCATTTGAAGCCAACCAAATGTGGAAGTGTGCAAGAGCTGACTACAAAGCAAACGTAGAAAAATTCCCCAGCGTCTGTTAGCGTTTTGGATTATCAAGTGACAATAGTTGCCCAAACTCGAGGATTAGTTTTATTTCTCAAAGAGAGAAATCGATCGCTGTGCAAACAATTCTTTTCATTTACAGTTTCGAAACCTAAATTATCACTAGAAAAGCCAGGAAGCAAGCAAGTTCCAAAAATGACAAGCTGCTCTGAACTATTTTAACCATTGCAGAGGATGGTTTGTGTCTGATCAATCTTAGTATCTATAGTCCTCATACTCTCTGATCGACTGTATGAGGAAAAAAAGCTTCCGCAAGGACGAAATTCTTCCTGACTAAGCTAATCGCTACTCAGCTATGGAAAGCTTTCTCAGTGTAATAGATAGTCTCCTCTTCTGATCTAGCTCCTGCCCGTGCCATACCTGAAATCTGGTTTGCGATTTATCTCGTGTTTCCAACGGTAGCGAGCTTTCTCCTGAATAATAACCAAGGAACCGGGAGCCAGATAGACTGGTACTTTAGACATCGGCTGCCATTTTCTCCGTTGCTGCTGATGTTGCACATATCTCCAACCCGGGTGAAGTGCATGATGCATGGAGGACTCGAGAGATATGATAGCAATCCATCGCCAAAGCGCATTAGATCAACATGTGCACAAATACCCTGCGAGTGCAAATATCATGTTTGAGGTGGAGTGCAACAAGTGCAACTCACCCAGTAATGGAGCAATTTGCAGAAAATGGCTTCGGCATAGACCAAAGCATTTGAAAGTTAAATGAGTACCACATTGCGAAAAAGTCGAGGCATACAATCCCTTCCAACACAATTTATCAAACACCTTAGAAGAGCGACCAAGAAAATGCATGGAAGGATGCAATCAACAGTGATCGAAAACTTTATTCTCAAACAGTTCAAATATCAATGCACTCAGAGAAAGCAAAAGCATTATTGCCTGAGTATTCTTTCAAGATAGAATTTTAAAGACTGCAACAAGATGAATGGTATGAAGTACTAAAAAATATCTTACCTCGCCCGGTTGGTATAAGTTCACAATAAGTGATCAAAGAGAGGCTCTCTCCCTAATAATTCGAATGGCAAGATAGGAAAGAGAGAAGAATCCTTGTATGCATCTGCATTTGACAACTCAAACCCTGGGACAAAGTCCCCTAATAATATCGCCTCTCTGATAGAATTAGAAAGCCCAGTTGCCCATGCCGGAAGACTTCCGAATCTCATGGCCTGCAGCGACAAAATGCGGGATGATAACAAGCCAGTTCCAGTAAGGAGGGTGAAAAGTACATGGCTAAAAGCGGCCCGAAACTATTTTCCTCTGCCGTGTGCAAATGAAATGCGAACCACTCAAGCGTAGTTTTCAGTAACTTGCCCTATTCAATCTGCTTTCGGCCATATAATGATGGCTCGACAAGAGAGCACATGCATCAGAAAGGAATACAGTAAAGAAAAGGCCCGTCATCTCTTAAAAATCAATGGATCCAATTTTAAAAGACGGTAAGACACAAAATGCATAACACAACTGCATGCAATTCCTCAGAAAGACTAGCCAAGTAAGAGTTATCCATCTCCTGGCAATCTGCCAATCTAAATATGCCAAGTAATCTCATGCCATCTCCCAATAACCTCAGAAATTTTTTGCAATACGTCGCGCTAGATGCTCCCTCGTGATATTCGTGCGATGATGAATGTCCAGACTAACATAACCGCATTGATCTAAAATCTCAACATTAGCAGCCTAGATAAACACAATCACGTGCTTGTTACTAGTTTAACACATATTCGACCTACTTTGTTACCCATCAAGTTACAGAGGTTAATGCAAAATGGAACCTTTTGCTCTTATGTGACCAGGAAAGCAGTCAATCACTGATTCAAACTAAGCAAAAACCGAATCCAACACAATCGTACTGCCAGTCAGGAAAGAAGTCAATCACTGGCGCGATTGAGGATGCTCAAATTAACAGTAATGCCTCATATGGCTGCACCTTATTAGCCAAGCGGCTTGTGCTGAGAATTAGCAGTTCCTAATTTCAACACGCTGGGACACGTCCAGGAACAAGTGCTTATCGATAAACAGTGGCAATATTTACCTGGTTATGCGAAGCTCAATGAACCATCCCTCTACAAGAAGGCACAGCAAAAACACGAGAATCAGTGAAAATGCCGCTCCCAATCCTTCCATTTTCCCCCTCCCCGATTGAACAAAAAGGAACCTCACGATTGGGAGAGGAGAGGAGAACGAGACGCACCTTCCTCGACCGCAGAGAGCAGAGAGTGCTGCTGTTCCGGGAGGAGGAAGTCGCCGCAGAGCCACAGTCCCGACGATCTCCACGATCGGCGCCAGGTAGGGCTCTGGCGTGGCATAGACCGATGAGGCAGACGCGACGGAGACTCCCCGCTCGCTTCCCTCAGGAGCTTCGAGTCCGTCCAGCTGACCGCTTCTTCGTCGACGATTCTCCGAACGCTTGCTTGAGAAGTGTCGCGGCGGCGGCGGCGCGTCCATTTGGTCGTCTCCGTCTGAAGATTGGATTCGCCGCTCCGCCATCGCCCGAGCACAGAAGAAACGTGTCGAATTTTCTGACCCGATTGTTTGTCAGTTAGGGGCTCGCGCTTGAGGTTAAATATCATGCCAAGTCGCTGAATTTTTTTTTTTCATTTAGGCTTATCGTAAGCCGGATCTTGGTCAAGGCAAAGACGAATAAAGTTTAGTTTATTAAAACCAAACTCATGATCGACAAATCGATAAAGTTTAGTAACCTATAATAAAAATTAACAATAGACTGGACATGACTCGAGTCGTCATGATTTATGGATAATTTTTTTTTCGTTTTCGATTATTTGACTTTTAATAGAAAGAACGTAATTGTATTAATTTTTGGCAAAAAAAGAGGAATTACACCACCCCCGTCAACTTTGAATTACTCCGTATTGGCCCCTAAAGCTTCAAACACTACATTGCCTCATGGAAACTCGATGAATTTGTTATTTTTTCCTCCCTTATTTTCATGATAAATGAAGAACATAAAGCTTATATCTAGAGAGGGAGGGGGGATTTGAAATTTGGAAAGTTCCAGGGGTCAATGTATAACCACGAAAACTTTTGTTACTCCTTGTAGTCTTACTTGATCTTCAAAATCGTCCCCCTACTCTCTTTTTCTTCGACAAACGGTCCGTAAACTTGCGGCATTCTCATGAGTCGCATCTCTCATTCTTATGTGGCGCGATGCGCCTTCTATGATGCCAAATAAGCAGAACATTAGCAATGTCGAAGATTTTGGAAAAATTTAAACAGAGTATCTTCGAAATTCTCACTAGGCTCGTGACCGCAGCACGCACAGCACAGAGGTGTGATGCGAATTGCAGCCTAGAGTTGGTGATGCCGGCTTCTTCGAGGCAACACTTGATCCACAGGCAAAATTCGTAACAAATGAAAGGAAATTGGGGGAAAAAAAAAGTAGCTGGATAATGTTGATTTCAAGTAAAGATTCCAGGGAACACCAGAAGCATTATACCATTCCCAAAACGTTTGCCATTAGGCAAGAAAGCTTTGGCAGTCACAGTTAAAGACAACGAACTATTGCATAGAGCAAATATACAGCAAGCCTGGGGCAGGTGCCATCCGAACTCCATTAGTCCATCTAGATTCCCGAATTGTTCACCACAGGCAACCATCGACCACAATAATTTCGTGTCAGATATCATTCATGCGTTCATTGGACAGACTCTGTGCAAGTGTTCGAATGGCAAGTCAGGAAAATCTATCGTGGCATACGCGATCTTGGGGGCATGTAATTTTAGCAGCAGCGGGACAATCTAAGACCAGCCACTAACAAGAAGCCAGTTCCGTGACATGCACAAGATGACAATACCCGCTGCTCAATCATCCAGATGTTTTCACAAGGCTACCCAATTCACTGCGTCTAATTGGAAAATCTTTCAAGAGAAGACAATATTATTCGATTTTCCTCAATAATCCATCTCAACTTGATATAACCTATCAAGTAATATAAATGAACAAAACAGGGAGAGTTCCAAGTAAGAAAGTACATGAGACCCAACAAATGAGCTGCAAAATTAAGGCCTGGCATGGCATTTCAATAGTAAGCCTCACTAACCCGGGGCGGAGGCTCTTATAGATGGCTGTCACAATGGGAAGGATACCCACAAGTGCAATCTGAAGCTGCTCAGAGCTGCTGGTACGAACCGTGATTTGTCCACTTAGCTTGTTGTTTAATCCAGCACGAACCGCAATCTTAGAACTTCGTCCAACAGAAATCTGAGACTGCAAATTAGCACCTAACGCAAGGTCCCCTCTCCACTTCACAAGGGACAAGCTCAGAGAAGACTGATCCTGGCCCACAGGGAAGTCTGCCTCCCTGAGTCGCACTTCGAGATTAGCTCCGTATGCCGCATCACTGTTAGATCTAACAGTTCCAGCACTACCCACCAGCATCACACGCTTTCCAAGGGCAATCTGGTCCTCAACTTTAAGACCAGTGGCTATGTTCTCGCCTAAAAACGTAACGAAAAGCCAGCAGCAGTCTTGTTCTTTTTGAAGTTCTTGAATTTGGTGTCCCCACGGACAATGTAGGCAAGTTGTTTGCCAATATTTTGGATGTCGAAACCTGCCATTGTTGACCCATTGTCGCCGTGCTTGCGGCAAGCGAAGAATCCAAGTGGATGTTGAATTCTTTCTTGTCTTTGGTGATCTGCAGTGCAACTGCTCCAGGGAATCGACTGGCAATAGCTAGACCATGCTCAAGGTTTACCCCATCATAACCACAATCATGATCCCAACCATGTGTGTCCAGAACAGGCCTTGCTATAAACTGTGAAGTTGGTTCCAGGAAACGGTACCTGCAAAGAGGAGAATTTTAGGGCCAAAATTTTCGAGCTTTTAGCATTGTAAGACATCCCTTTGAGGCAAAAAGTTTTGTATGTTAGGCTTAAAAGACGTTTACCATAAAAATGGAAATGCAAACACTATACTTATGCACGCAATACTTCCGCAGCCAAAAGTACCATTTCTTTTTTCCTGTAATCTTTTCTATCCATGCCAACATGCTCTCAAAAAGATCCTACCTGTAAGCAGGATTGTCACTGTCGAAGGACGGTGGAAGAACCATATCATGCAGTGGAACAGGCACTGCAGCTGGACTTCCATCCTCTGGATCAGCATCCTCTCCCAGATAATCATACTCATCAGGAGAAACCTTTCCTTTCTTCTTAATCTCTCTCATTCTTTTCAGCTCCTCTCTCCACTGTTTCTTCTGCAGAAGTTTCACCCTGTAATCATACTCCTCAAAATATGCTTTTCTCTGCTCCTTGGTAAGTTTAGCAATTTGAGCTTTCCTTAGTGGCTTAAACGGAGGAAGCTGGTCATACTCTTCCTCTTCATCTCTTCGTCGGAATCAGACGAATAAGCCATATCAACATCAGAATCACCATTCTCCAGACCCTGATCAGAGGAAAGTTTGGGATGTGCGCGAGACTGCAACAACCAGGATAACAAGTATGGAAGTGGAGGCGAGCGAACGGAAACCAAACAGCTTGCGGTGATCGAATGGGTCTTGAGGTTTTGAGAGAGAACTTGCTTCTGCTAAAATCTTCATGGAGAAGCACAACAATAGCAATTGAGGCCTCCAGGCTTGGCCATTTGGGAGCACCTTCTCACCATCTCGATTCTTCCGACAAGATGAGTGATTCTCCACAAGAGAAACTGGGTTCATCAGACTTGGATTCATGAGGCGTAAATCACCCACAGCCTGCCCTATAGATGCTGAACAACGTGGGAACGCTGAGCAACAAACACGTCATAACTAAGTGGAGAACCAGATGGTCCATCTGGTGGAGCAGAAGCAGCATGGGTAAGAGTGACAACAGCACTTCGCCAGATTGATGGGCCAAGGGCACTGGTGATTGATTTTAGCAATGGTAAATCATTGAGGTCTCTCGTTTGGGTGTCAAGGCGATCAACATAAAGTACGATATCTGGCGGGCATTTCTTTGTGAACTTCTTTATAGAAGAGAAGATTCTACGGTTTTCATTTTGTTCCATAGCAGATGATTTTAAACCAGGAGTGTCAAAGACTCTGATCTTAACTCCATGAACTGTTCCAGTTATTTCTTTCACTGCTGTTGTGGCGGGTTCAAACGCATGGATCGTTGCCTTATCCTCACCAAGAAGAGAGTTTACGGTTGCACTTTGCCCACTCCAGCTTTTCCGAGAACCAATATGTTCAAAGAGAAGTTCAAATCATCTTTCCTTTCCAGTTCAAGCTCAGAGGCCGTCTTTTTCGCTGAGTCGAGGCTAAATGATTGACCAGCTTGCCTCCCAGCAACAAGTGCCAACCTGTACAGAACCTGAGCTGCCACTGAATCTTCCGGAGAATAACCTACACGTTGAACAAGCCTTAGGAATTTAACCCTCAACTGCTGAATCTTCTCAAGTTTCTTCTTTTCTTCTTCAGTCAAATTGTTGTCAGACTCCGCAGGAGTCAGATCAGAAGTAAAAAGACTAGAACGGTTTGGTCGGGAGACAGGTTTCACCGACCTAAGGGAGGACCCCAACCCAGCTGGACGCTCAACAGAGAATAGCCTCGAACCATCTTGGGAGGTTATAGTGATGCTTCCACCATCTGTATCAGCACCTGTTGCAGCTTTTAGCAGAGCAGCCAAAGCAGCTGAATCAAACATCTCCTTACCATCACCGTCCTCATCGGTGTCAACTTCTTCATCAGAGTCGGTGACAATCTGGCCATCGATCCTCTGTGAATGATCATGAGAACTTTCAGCACCAGATTGAGAACCAGCACCTCTTTCCAGTTCCTCCAAGAACTGTTTGGCAGCTCGGGAGTTTTCAAAAAGCATACTTCCTTTCTCTCCATCAGTATCTGAGCCTTCCATGTCGGTCCTTCATCCACCTGAATATTATCATCATCTCCAGGTTCCACGGACACATCTTGGTCATGTGACAGAGATTGCACTGGAGCCCCTGTTTCCACTCCAAGCCCCTTAACTGGGCAATAGTTGCATTATTTTCCAGAGGCTTTGCCTTGTCATCTAGTTTAGGCTCTGCACGTCCAGTCACAGAGTCCAATGACAGAGACTGGGCTTCATTTCTCTCAGCAGGAACATGACCATAAGTATTCTCCACTCCATAATCGGCAGCTTTCGTTGCAGGTCCATCATGTTTGGGTCCAGATTCTGCTTCTGGTTCCATTTGCATGTCCTTTTTCACCTCCTGATCATAATATGCAGTCGCTCGATCAACAATTGCTACGCCAGTCTCTGGCATTTCATCTCTTCCAACACCAGGAACATCATCTTTCTTCGTACCAGGAACCTGTTCCAAGGCTTCATTGATGCTGTTCCGTAGTCCATTATAGCTCTGATCCAATCTAACTGCCCTTGTTTCAGCAGGATCTTCAGCATTTGGGCTTATTTGATCAAAACCATTTCCCAATGTCACAGGTTCGCTAGAGAGTTCCAGAGCTTTGATTTCAGAATACCCCCCATCAATCGCTTCCCCAACAGCAGCAGCCCCCGAGGCCGTCAAACCAACATTTATGGCATCCACAACCATGTCCCCACTGTCATTAAGCTTCACGCCATCAGCTTCAATTTGCTTAACATCTTTCTGTTCAACGTTCTTGGAGTCCACTATATCAGCGCTAGCCACTGAACTATATATGAATTCAACTGCTTTGCTTGGCTGCTGGGACTTAGCACCACTGGAGGTATCCAAAGCCTGCTCCGCAACAGCTTCATCACTTTGCAATTTAGCCACTTCCCCAGCCCCAGCCTGAACACTCTCCTCAACCACATCTCCACTCTCAATTGCTTTATCTTCTCTCGCACCCATCAAAACCTCTTTCCCACCTACCTGACCACCATCATCACCACCACTTGCCCACAGCAATTCACCCAATTCTCTTAAACTCTTGTCTGCGAACCCCCCTCTCTCCCCATAACCAAAATCTCTCCTTTCCACGCCCTTCCCAAAATCATCACTCGCAGAAACATCACCCTCAAGCGACCCCAATTCCTCACCGCCTTCAACCGCACCAGCCAAACCTTCACTTCGGTTCACCAAAACCGCCGCCCTCGTCATCATCAACCTCATCCTCATCATCGTCGTCATCATCATTGGACACCTTAGCAACCGGCCTGAAGCTCCCCGGCGCGGTAACCAGGTCCACAACACCGCCATAATCATCATCCGCCGCTCCCACGCCAATACCCGCCGCGGCCGGCCTCTCCCGCGCCGCCTCCTCGAACTCCTCCTCCCCGCTCACAAACCCCGGTTCCTCGGACTCACCGTCGCTACCGAACTCGCGACTGTTACTACCGCCACCACCGACCTTAAAGGGACTGGCAACAACGGCAGGAGCATAATCGTAATCACGAGAGGAGGAGGAAGAAGAGGAGGAAGAGGAGGAACCTGAGGGAGTGCGAGTTCGTCTCGGGAGCGAGGGGCTTGGACTCCATGGATTGTCAATCGGTCGAGGGATTGGAGGATAGAGCAGAGAGAGAGAGAGAGGGGGGGGGGGAATTTAGGGTTATGGGGGTGAGAGGAGTGAGGGAGTTTCGGATTGAGTTGTCTTATTAGGGAGGTTTGTGGTGAGGAAGGGAAGGAAGAGATAAGGTGAGCCGGAGGAACGAGCAGAGCAGAGTCTCGCTCTCGATCGATCGACAGAGAGTGAGAGAGGCGGAGCAGGTGGGCTTTTGCTTTGGGGTTTCGCAGGCGTAAAGGCTCTGCGATGTTTTCTCTCTCCTTTTTTTCTTCTTTTTTCCCTATTTTACTTGGCTTTTGATTTGTATTTTTAGCAGATTTTTACGGCTAGTTTCGGAGTTTGAAGACTCCATATGTTTTTTTCTTTTAAATAATAGTTTGAAAAATATATTTTTTGAAATTATCGCCTGCACTGCTCAAAAAAATTAAACAAGAAATGGAGCCTAACTAATTGTTTCTCTTTCCTTTTATTCTTTCTTTCTATGCTAATTATAATTTTGGTGGTCCATTTCTCTGTCTGCTATTATGCAAATCAACTTAAAAAAATATGGACGAAATTCGCCTTGACCCAACAAAGTTGCTACGGGATGGATAAATGTGTTAGTTATTCTTATTTAGGTTCCGTTTGTTTGATGAAAAATGAGTAATTTTGAAAAATATTTTCTTAAAAATGACCGCACGCATCGATTAAATTAATTAATCGATGAAAAATAATTTCATTACCGTTAATAATTTGTGCCTAAATACTTGCGTAAATAATGAAAGTATTACAAACGAAACATTAATGTTTGAGGTTGAATCGATGTGCTTGCGCGAGGATCTCCAAAAGAGCGCAGGTCCATGTACTTCATTTAGTGCATGGGATCAATGTAAATTAGTTAGATATTTAAAGATTCGAGACATTTTATTTAAAAAAATGAAAGATATTAAGAATTTCATATATCTGATTTCTCTCATTTTTCAAACTCATTTTTCTCGCAAACAATAGATCAAATCTTCTAATTGTATATTTATTTGCTAATAAAATGCTTTTACACTACTTTCACATGCCAAATATTTCTTTGGCGGTTGAAATAAAAGTATAAACGTATCAAAATCAAATAAACTCGTAATTACACGAGTAATCAACTGACTCACAAGAGCAGCAAAATGAAAAAAAAAATATCTATTGACATAATCCTCCCCGTATCATGTTAAATTTTACGTATAATTTATGGTTCTGGAGAAATAAAATCAAAGTTTAAAGGTGCTTGAGAAGCAGGAGAGTTTCTCTCGAACGAGGAGTCGATATTTTGTTTGGTAACATTTTTTCCTCACGTTTGAAAGGTTTCTATATTAATTTGAAACAACTTTTAATTAATCAAAGGTGTTGTGATCTGTCTATTTTTGTTTGTATGTGATAATTTCTAGACCGTGGAAATACCATTGGACTTCCCAAAAATGGGAACAAAATGCCGATAATAATATCCACGTAAAATATCTTCTGCAAACCCAGTTGCTTAGACAACCTAAACTCTGCAAGATCCAACGGCTGAAACTTGATCTCTCGTCCCTGCTAGGGTTTCTCTAGATTTGTCCATATTTGGAGGGAACATTTTGGTGTGTCCAGCGATTGATTCGTTCGGGAGATAACGTTGGCGATTAGGTTGTTCTCAGTTTCGAAAGCTTCTGTGTTACTTGCTGGGTTACTTGTTCTGGTCCACTCCTTTTTATTCCTCATCTTAGTTGGAAGGCCAGGATTTTTTTATTCTTTTTTTTATTTTTTTTCTTTTTGCATTTTCTGCTTTGACTGAACTTGGATAAATCTCTATCCCTTTGGCTACGTTTGTGGTTTGGTTGTCAAGATAAAATCCGGGATAAAATGGATCTCTTACTCTATGCTAGGTGCCTTCTCAAGACATAATAAAATCGGACATAAGAGAGAGAAAGACAGGATGAAATTATTCTATGAGGAGATGGGATAAAGGCGGATATGATTTTTAATATTCATAGCATAAAATCTATTTCTCTTGAAAAACAAACATTGTCAACTAAAAAAAGTTAAAATAATATTCGAATATGCACTGAAATTGGGATCTTTAACAAAAGAAAATTCAAGATAAAAATAAATAATAATGTACAATTTTCATTTTTTATTTATTTCTATTTTATTTATATATTTGAATTTCTGTTCTACATATATATGTTCAGCGTGTTTATTTAGTATTTATACTTATCACATATTTTACATATATTAGTATAGTTTGGTCTTCAATAAAAACAACATTAAGGAATGATGGAAGGGAATAAAAAGAAATAAAATAGAGAGAAAAAATTAAAAAAACTAAGTAAATAAAAATGAAGTAGAAGAGCCCAATTTTAAATGAACAATTTCAAAGTTGAAAATGATCTTTTTAATTCACTTCATCTCTTCTTCTCCCTATTTCTGGTTTAAAGCTTCATGACTCCTCCATAGTTCTTTGTTCACGTCAAAGCTCCATGAAAACAACGAGATAGTTGATGTTTCTTTTACTCCGTAGCTCTCTAGTTCACGTCAAAAGTCAACAAAAACAACAAGGGAGTCGAAACTTCTCTTTCCATAGCTCTATGGTAAATGTTGAAGTTTCACGAAAGTGACGAGAGAGTCGAAGCACTATATTTATCTAAATCGCAAAGTTGAGTAATCAATTTTCTCTCTTTTATTAAATTTGGCATTCACTGATTGATCTATTATTTATATTTCTTATCATTTTAATATGTATGGTGTAATAATTATGAATTGATTGAAGGAGGTTATCTTTGTTTGTGCATGTGTGGTCTCTTGAGCAATGAATCACGAGAAACTCTTACCGTCTCTATTATGCACTTTCGTTCATTTACATCAATATGTCGTACATACCAAATAATGGATCTGATATGATACGAAAATATTCAGCTTTATTACTGTGATTCCCCAAACAATGGATTTAATATAGGAAAATCCCTATATTTCAAATCCTATCGTATTTAGTCCAATATTGACTATAAATCCAAACGACCAAACACAGACTTGCGATTTGCAATTCTTGATAATATCAGGGTACCATATATTTCGATTGAATTATAAGAAATCAGCTACTCAGTAAATTGAGCTACTTATTTTGTGTTTTTTTTTTTCGAGTGCTTGCCATTAAAATTACAGTCAAACGTCTCCCACCATGGACCTACCGAATTTTGATATTTAAACGGGAGATGTTATCAACTGCAAGGACTATGATATAAAGGTCATAATTCCAGGGTCGGTCGATCAATAGCGATGGATCGATTAGACTATTGTATGTCAAGAAGCGTAGGGTTACGAATTCAAGAATGTGCCTGTTTCTTGAGTTGTACCAAAATGCATAAGTTGCTTTCCTCTCCTTGATTGTTTATTATTTGGTATCTACTCAAGTAAACTAGATTACTTTTGGAATCACTAGGAAACATGTGTACGTGAATCGCCTACATGCATGCAATTGACATTTGAAATCTTGTAAAATGACACAAATGGTCCTTAAACTTTGACCCAATGTGCAAAGTAGTCCCTGAACTTTTAATTCGATTAATATGATTCCGAACTTTAATCAAATGAAAAATATGGTTCCCAAACTTTTATTTTAACCAATATGGTTCCTGAACTTTAACTCAATATGTAATGTGCTCCATAAACTTTTAATTTGATCAAGTTCAGTGATTAAGTTGAACTTGTTTCAAAAGTTCAGAGATCATATTGGTGAAATTAAAATTTCAGGAACCAAAATGTGCATTGAGTTAAATTTTATGGACCATATTGATCAAATTAAAAGTTCGGGGACTACATTACATATTAAGTCAAAATTCACGGACCACTTGTGTCATTATCCCTTCAAAATTTGAAAAGTGAAAATACTTGAATGCATGTGGTCCTATGAAATACAATATAAGAGACATCCTGATTGATAGAAATACTTATGGTTTCCTAGATGAATATCGTAATTTAAGAAGGCCCAAGACTACTATCAGGTAGAGATATGTTATGTCTCTTATGGCTTGTATGGCAACCATTCTGATTTTAAAAAGTGCTGCTGATTAAAATAACTTTTTTTAATTTTATTTCGTAGATGATTTTTAGATAATTAGAACGTGCTTGGTAACTGCGTAGAATTTCTATTCTTGAAACAAAAACGCGTTTGATAACTACACATAATTTCTATTTTTGAGAATAATTTATCTTTTCAATTTTCATCATTTAAGTCAAATAATTACTTAGTTATTTTGTGAAATTTCATCTTACATTTTCAATTAATTGAAGATTAATTCATATTATTCTCTTATATAATATATTGCATATTGAAATATAAAAAATAAATATCAAGAATCATCACGTGTCATTTTCGCCATTTATTGCGGGGTTTTATCCAACTCTTTTGAGCAAGGTGATAATCGACCGAGCGACACCCGTGTTTCTATAAGGAAAAATTGCACTGCCTTGCATTGGAATGGTTGAAATTTATGCCAAGTGCTCGTAGCCAAACTGCTATTTACACTGTTAGATGCAATGCCGTCAATAGTGTTTTGAAAATTTCTTAAAAGGTGTCTTCGACTTCGAATTATAAAGAACTCGAGGCTCAATGATGAGAAAGGAGGTATGTTTATTAGGTAATGAGATAAGAAAATGATGTAACTTTTAAAGCGCCGATTGTCATCTTGACGTCAAGATTATTGCTTTGAAAATCGAACAATTCTCATTCAATATATTTGACTAGTGCCTTGAGCACAAAACATTTTCAAAATTTATAATATTTTGATTTATAATATGGCTCATCTGTGATTTTCAATAAGGGGAGCCCAGGCTGATCCGATTTGATACAATAGCAAATGGAATGGTTGAAAAATAGTATTCGGGGGTAATGTGGCTTTTGGAGGGATTTCGAATTTTATACCACACTGTACTACTCTTCACCTAACTCCAAATTGAAACTATTTGTTAACAAGTAGCTAAAGAGTAAACTATAACATCCTAAGCAAAGTGTAGTGAAGAGGTGATGAGGCTTTTGAGGATTCTTTAATGGTCTTGATTGTTTTTTCTAATCTCACTCCTTACTTATGTACATTCTTAAATTTTTACGTATTGTTGTATGGTTTCATCTGCGCGTGTTCAAGTGGACGGATACCTTAATAGCAGCAAAGTGATTTGGTCTCTTGCAGTTCGTCTCTATGGCGACTTGAGAACTCTTCTAAGCATGCATTTTACGTAGTTTATGTCTATATTCCGCCCCTCTAAAAGTAATATTGGAACTACTAATATGAAGGAATTGGATTTGAAGAGTAAAAATGATCATGGATGGTAATGGAAAACCACGCATGTCACCAAAACTACTCCACATTATCTTCATTCAGTCGGCGAAAAATGAATGATTTGAACTACGTTTTCTAAAAATGATCATTTGCATTGATTGAAATAATTAACCAATAAAAAATATTTTCAGTATCAATGACAAGTTATATCTAAACATTTTCGAGGGCAACATTCATTTTTTTTCAAGCAAGATAATCGATAATTTTTAAAGAAAATATTTTTCAATCCATTTATTTTTCGTGAAACATACGGAGTCTAAGACCACAATGAGTTTCAATTATTAAAGGATGATTTGCTATGTGCTAGGAATTTTGCATCGAGAAGTTCTTTTTTGGGCCAGTGTCGAGATTAGTTCTTTCCCATGTTTTAGTTTTATTTCCAATACTTACGTCTAATATAACCTTTTTGACACCCTAACAAGAAAAAAGGGCAAGCTACTATTGCATGGTCATCTTCTTTGCGATCATGAAATTACAATTCCGATCGATTTGAGTATGTCGAGTCAGATGACAATCATAAATTATAATTCCGAACAATTTGAGTATGTCGAGTAAGTAATGCAACGATTTATGTCCCAAGAGTACATAGAGATATTCTCATGTCTAACTTATTGGCAGCCTTGCGCTCTCGAATCGATTTGTTTAAGAAAATTGTAATTTCATGGCTATTCTTTTAAGGGTGGATTGAATTTGAAGAGTATTATCACAGTGCGGCAAACTTCTATTGGGAGGTAATTCATGCGTTATCACAATTTTATTGGTAGGTAATTTATGTGCAAAGATTTAGAAAAAAAGAAGAGGAAGATATTTCTATTAGACTTTGCAAGTTTATTTTGAAATCTATATTGCAAGTACGTAAAGATTCCAACTTTAACATAAAAAGCCGACGACTACCAGGAAGAACCTCGATAATCGATCTCCCGCAATCACACCACATTTCTCTCTCTCTCTCTCTCTCGCTCTCTCTCTCTAACTCTCTTATAATATCAACGCACGCCAGCAAATACAGAGAAAACCCTTGATTGATCCGAGAGAAGTGAGAAGAGAACCAGAGCTCCAAGACGACCCAAGAACCTCGAACATGGTGGAAACCAGGCGCAGCGCCTCTGCCAACAAGAGGCCCCTCTCTTCGCCTCAGAATTCGTCTTCTTCGGGAGCAAACGCTCCAAGGTCGGTGCTTTTTTTCTTCGTGCTTTTCCTGAATCGACGCTTTCTTGAGCCGAGAAGCTGGGATTCGCGATGTGAGCCGCCTCGTGGGCTCCTTGCGGCCTCAGATTCGTGGGTTCTTTAGGATTTTTTGGGATGATTTAGGTTTCTGTTGTAGGTTGCGGAGGGTAATCTGCCTGATAAAGCTGATTTGGGGGCGAAATCCGTGTCGGAATCTCGAGATTTTGGGCTTAGATCCTCTGATCGGCGGAGCTCGGATGCGGAGAAGGCTGCCGATGCATGCGAAGTGGAGAAATCGCCGCTGCCGTCAGGTCTGACCTTTGGTTCTCCCTGCATGTGGCCCTAGTCAATTGATTTGGTTCATGAGTTTGGGTGATTTGTGGCTAGGGATTTTCATTTGCTGATGTTTCGGTTCTTTGGTTGGTTTCTTGTTTTGATAGGTGAAATTGCGATTGGTGAGAGACAAAACTGTCAAAAGAAAAAGTCTTCAAAGCTGACAAAGAAACCTAAGCCTGCGTGGGGACAGCTTCTTTCACAGTGCAGTCAGGTATGTTTTCTCTTCTTCTTTATGTCAACAGTATTTTGGAGTTTTCTTGGTTCATGAGCAGTGTGAGAACGTGTATTCTACTTGGGTTCCTTGGTATATGGTGGTCCCAGAACTCTGATGAGAATGAGAGTTGGATGCGAGAGGTCACTCGAGCTGTTTGAAATATGGAAATGTCATGGTTGATCACTATTCGTTCACGTTGTTCATTTTGTAGTGGCATGATATGTTTTGTCCATAGGGTGATTGAATGTGATAGTTTATTCGTGAATGTGGTGATCCGTGCATCCTATTGAGCATCTGATCTTGATTGCTTGGCAATCAATGACTGAAGTTCTTGTCGTGTGGTGTGGACATGCACTTGGTCAGGATGTTTTATTGTGATATATATATATTTTTTTTTGGGTGGTCGCTTAGGTATATATGAACCAGCAACTTTGGTGCCATACTTGGGATTGTAACTGGCCATGCATTGAATCACCACCACGATGGCTTGGAATTCGTTTTGGCCTGCAACAAACGGGCGAGGCTTGTGAATTCAATTTACAGATTGATGGCTGAGTGTGATTGTCAGTTTCATTCCACTATAAAGTGGAATAACACACTTTGTCATCTCAAGCTTGTTGGAAGATGGCTTCATAAGAGGAGATGGCAGATTATGGCATTTCTTGCTGGCATTTGATTATGATAATTGGAACTTTTACAATTTAAAAAAAGCATTGGCGGGTGTGTTTGCTGTTGGTTACTAACTTTGAAGAGGGCCATCTGATGGGCAGGAATTATCGAAGGATTGCAAAAAATTTTCTTTCCTAGCTCTATTGAACAAACACATCGTGGGATCTTAACCATTAGGTTTTGTACATATTACAATTCCTTTGAAAACTGTTATAAATAGGTGGGATATCTTCTGAGAAGAATAGGATGCAGAAGAGATCTAGTTACAGTAAAACTATATCGGTACTTTCAAAGTGTTTAGGTGAGCCTTACTGTTTTGCCTAACAAAATCAATTATGTGAATAAAAATTTTTGGCCCCAATGGTCGGTCACCACCTTGAAGAGACAACTTGTGTTGAACTTTACACCTAATATCAGGAATAAGATTTAGAGTTTCAGCATCTAAAAATCCTGTCAGAACTATCGTCTTGTATGCCTTAAACATTTTCAAGAAACTAGCTTATAGTAATGAAATGAGGTCAGTCCTTCTAAAAGGAGATATGGAAAACTTCAGAATGAATTTTTTGATTGAGATTTCAAAAGAAAGAATTGGTTGAAGTCGACACTTGTTATAGCGATCTAAAAGAGATAGTGAAGCCTCATCATTGGATTATTCACGAAATATCACTATTAAGGTGTCGTAGGAAACATAAACTGTGAAAGTATAATTAAAAAAAATACAAAACCAAGCACAAGCCATAATATGCGCGTGCATGGGATATTACGATATGTACTAGATGGGAGGATGAAACCACAGACGTGGGATCTTTGCAGCAAGAGAGGGACTGAGGGACCCCCTCTAGCTCTACCGTGCGAGGTTTGTGATCCTCATTGGCTAGTGGTGAGGGTGGTGACCCCTGCTTCATTTTCCGTAGGATTGGTGACCTTGTTGAATCTCTTAGGCTGCGTCCGGATTCGGATTGGGATAAGATCGGAAATAGGGATTTGAAATCCTCCAAATATTCTCCGGATTTCTAGAAATATCCCATCACACGTTTGGTAGAACATAAGATAGGATTTGAAATTTTTTAATATCCTTGTTTGAAAATCTTTGAAAGTCCCACCTCTGACTGGCTCCTTCTGTACTTGACGACTCAAACCCACTGGATCACTTCCATTTGGCAAAGTTCCGCACTAAGGGAGAGGAGGATCTCTCTCTGGCTTTGCATCAAACACTTGGTGAGCTCTAGTTCAGAGTCAACCAAAAGAGAGATCGTGGAACAATAGAGGCTGAGAGTGAGTAATCAGAGGTGAAGTAGAGAGAGGAATCCGAGACATAATTGGGTGAAGGTGGAAAAGCTGGAAAATCGACTGAGAAAGAGAGGGAGCCATGGATGAGGTGGTGAGCCCTAGCCTTCCAAGTGAGGGATGTTCACAATAGATGGCTGCTGGGGTGATGGTGGGGTGCCGCTGACGAGGATCGTCAAGGACAGTGAGTCTTGCCTAGGGTGGGGTGTTCCTTGTGTGTGGGAATTATCAAGTTAATTTCCAAAACTTTATATGCAGTTGGGGTTTATCCCATCCCTATGCCGGATTTCTCATCATGCGTTTTATCCAGATGTATCCGGGTTTATCCGGTCTGGAGAATGTCACCAAACACTGGATAGGATAATTTGTTATCCTATGCGAACTTAAATCGAGACCACCAAACGCAGCCTTAGTCTTTCTCTCTCTTTGGCTAAGATGAGGATGCGATGGCGCAGGCCTTTGCCTAAGGCTGTGGTGGCCTAGATCCACACCCTCTCTCTAGGGTTTGAGCATCTCTTATTTTCCCTTTCTTTAGTTGTTTTATTCATGTCAGCGGGTTTGTCTGGCCATTGTTGACATGGCATTCATGTTGGACCAGCATAGCCATAGAGACCATAATTTAGGGATCCAGTTGAAAAAGTAAAAAAGCTTAAGGCTGCATTGAACAATTTGCAAGAGGGTTAGTAGGGTCGTTATCATCACTTATGAAATCACCCGTGAAGAAAGTTCACACTTAGATTGAGCATATTTAGGATTGCATAATACATATTTCCCCTCCTTTTTCGCTTAATTATATTGTTTATGTGAACTGTCATGATGTACTGATGCTTGGCACAGTGAAATAAAACCTTCTTTTCGTCAGGCATCACCGGTGAAAAACAGCTAGCTATACCGCATGTAACTTTGTCACATAACTCCTCCACCCTCTATCTTTTGTCCCATATTTTCTTAACTAGTCCGTTACTTACTGCTCTGAGAGAATCCCTATGATAAGAGTTAAGTTTGTTGTCGTCCTTGTTTCTCTTTTCTGAAAAGAGCAGTTAACTTCTAAAGTTGATTGGTTGAACTGATGTACACGTGTCCATGAGTTCCACCTTAAGTCTCTCTCTCCCCCCCTCACTCTTGACTTATACATATTAATGATCTATTAAAGGATAGGTTCAACTCTATGGTGCTCTATAAGTAGAAATTTTTCTTGCTCAAAAGGGAAACCCCGTCATATCTTTTTGATCGGCTGGTGGCAAGAGGAACTGCTTACTATGTGCTATTTTGATCCATTCCACAAGTTGTTGCTGCTATCATTGTCTTGAATCATGTGCTCGTTGTTCTTACTCAATATCTTCTGTTATGCAGAATCCCAACTTGCTGATGCGGGATAGCCTTTTCAGTGTTGGTCATAGCAGCAAGTGCCATTTGTGCCTTGCAGATCCATCTATTAGCGTGGTGTTGTGTAGACTCAAACATATTGTGGTATATTTTCGCTGTACTTGCTTGCCTTTATTAGTTTCTTGGTTTAGAATGTCGAAACCGAGACAGACATATCATCTTGAACCTTTTTTATCATCCTATCTGATGTTGGTGCAGCGTGGAGGTTCATCGGCGACTCTGCTTGAAATTACTGGGGGTAAAGGCACTGTCCAAGTAAATGGAAAGATTATTGCGCGGAATTCGACTGTTCTGTTATGTGGTGGTGATGAGGTTGTTTTTACGGAGTCAGGCAACCATTCTTATGTATCCTTAACTTTTTTGGCTTGGGCTACTAGGTGGTTTACCTTCCCCTGCCAAGTTCTTCATCCTTATTCCCATAAAGGAAATAAATACTAGTGGACAGAAGACACCTTTCATTGCTACAACACTTTTTTTATTATTATTACTACTACTATTATTAATATTATATTGGTTTTTCTCTACCGAATGTGTTCCTTAATGCGTTCTTAGGTATTTCAGCAGTTTGATGATAATGTAGCTGATGTAGGCATTCCATCAGAATGTATTTTGGAAGCTCAAGGTGCTTCGATGAAGGGGTTACATATTGAGTCAAGATCTGAGGGCCCCTCAGCTGTTTCAGGAGCATCAATGTTATCCTTGACTGATTTACAAGAAGACTTGTCCCTCCTTCCACCTCCTGGAAAAAGTAGTCCAGATGTGCAACGCAATACGGGAATTGCCCTTGTCCCGTCTGTAGGTGATATATCAGATAATCAAAATGGAGAAGTTGAAATGAGGGATAATTCTAATAACGACGAAGTGAGAGATGTTTCCACAAGGGAAAAAAGTGTTTCTCCATCTGCTGAATGCAATGATGAAAATGCAAATTTAGATGGTGTTGGCTTTGATAGTAGGGGTGCAGCGGATGAAAAGGTGCCTGGGGCAGCCTATGAATTAAGGCCATTGTTGCGAATGCTTGCAGGCTCCTCCAACAACTTTGACTTATCCAAATGCTTGAAGATCGACGTGAAATAAGAAGAAAACAACCCAGAAATAGTGATGCCTCACTTTTGAAAAATAATGATATTTCATCTGATTCAAGAACAGATTGGCGGAAGGCATTTAGAGAAAGTCTAGAACAAGCCATGAGTAATCCTGATGATATTGAAGTCTCTTTTGAGAATTTCCCATATTACTTGAGGTATGCCTCATTTAATGTCGAGCATTTCTTAATTTGGTGCTACTTGTAACATTTGCACTAGTATCTCATCCATGTATGTGTCATTCTTATCTTTCTGAGCATGTTACGGTGGCTAATAAGTGGACCTTTACAAATTTTTTAGAGCATTCCCTTCCCCTTATATTGGAAATACTTTTCTATATTTTATATCCCTCAATTACTTTGAAAGACCTTTGAGATTCAGTGTTTGTGTTTGGGCTTGCAGTGACACAACAAAGAATGTTTTGATTGCTTCTACCCATTTACGGTTGAAGTGCAGTGAGTTTGTGAAATATTCTAAGGACCTTCCAACTCTATGCCCCCGTATATTGTTATCAGGTCCTGCTGGTAAGTCTTGCATTTTTTTGTGTGATTCATAACATCAAGTTTTATGGTACTGCTCTGAAACTGTTCTTCAAAATTGGCTGGTTGTAGGCTCAGAAATATATCAAGAAACACTGGCAAAGGCGCTTGCTAAGCATTTTGGTGCTAGAGTCCTGATTGTAGATTCTCTGCTGTTGCCTGGTGTAAGCTTCTTCCAATTTTTCTTGGTCATTTCCTTGTTAAGAACTGATTCTATTTTTGTTAGTCGTAGAAGGTCTGTTAGTCTTCCATCCTTTCGTGGTTATCTCTTAACGATGCATGTACATAGCCGTCTGACAGAGAAATGCCAATTTTCCAGGATTTAATGCCTAAAGATGTCGATTCATTGAAAGAATGTGTGAAGTCTGAAAAAACATCCCTTCATGCCAAGCGGACTGGACATTCTTTTGCAGTACATCATAGAAAACCAACCTCAAGTGTTGAGGCTGATATTACCGGTGGATCTATTGTTGGTTCACGTGCTCAGACAAAGCAGGAAGTGTCCACTGCAACATCAAAAACATATAAGTTCAAAAAAGGCATGTTTTGGTTTCCAGGATGGTGCTTTTTGTACAGATGCCTGTTAACTATTTTCTTGTCCAGTCTTCATACTTCCCATGTAGTTCATATTTATTAATTCACATGTGAGTCTTCACCCTGTATCAGTAGATGGAAAATGACCATAACTAATTATATGCAGGGGATAGAGTGAGATTTGTGGGGTCTGCTGGGCTATCTGCTTTGCAGCCGTTGAGGTACTTCTCCATTATTTTTTAATTTCACCTAATTTAGAGGGGGAGAGAGGACTTTTAGACTCTAATAAGTTTTGCTGGTTCCATGACTGGATATTGCTCTCTTTAGCTTTTATCCAGTGGTGGCAGCATCTGGGAGACGAGGCTGCAGTCTATAAATGTGAAGCTATTTGTCATGTTAAGTTGTTGATTAGTTACATCAACTGGTCAAAGTAGCTGCAGTTTATTAATTCATAAGCATTGATTAACAATTCTTTTGCAATAGGAAGATGAGTAGTTGAGGAGATATGTGCTCAGAAGAAGTTTCTATGGATATGCTGTTCCTTTGTTTTTCAGTTTATGTTGAGGAATCATAACTTTAATTGTTAAGGCCATTGAGATGCCGGTGCTCTGTGCCCTCTACAGATGGCTAATTGCAATGGAAATAATTAATTATTCATTAGCTTGAGGCTCAACTTAATGATCCAGTAGTCAAAACTTGAGTCATTTTAATCAGATAGAGACATGGTGCTATATCTGAAAGATCTCACCCTATTTTTTGCTTTGACAGTGGATCTTGGTTTATAAGGATTCTGAGGGGAATTCTTCATTATTTTATTGAGGTTTCATCTAATTTTAGGGAAGTCATTGTCACCTTTTCTTGAATTCCTTTGTTATTTTTGGCTGGCCAGGGGTCCATCTGATGGTTATCGAGGTAGAGTAGTTCTTGCATTTGAAGAAAATGAAAATGATGCAGCAAAAATTGGAGTGAGATTTGATAAAGCAGTTCTTGAAGGCAATGACCTTGGTGGGCATTGTGAAAAGGACCACGGTTTCTTCTGCTCTGGTAATTTTTCTTGGTTTTGTGGATTCTTGCTTTTGTGGATGGTCCTAGCACCCATTTGTGTAATATGCTTTCTCCACAGCCAATTCACTTAGGTTAGAGAGTTCTGGAGGGGAAGAAACTGAGAGCCTGGCTATTGATGAGATTTTTGAGGTAAACCTGAAGGTTGCTCCAGGAGCTTGCATTTATTTTCGTTGTCATAATGTTGTTACGTCTATTTTGATGTGCTTAAACTTTGAAGGTTGCCTTGAATGCGAGTAAAAGTTGTCCTTTAGTAATATTCGTGAAAGATGTGGAGAAGGCTGTAGTGGTGAGCCAAGATGCAGGTCAAGTGCTTAGAGGCAAGCTTGAAAATCTGCCAGCAAATGTAGTCATTATTGGCTCTCATATTCAAATGGACAGCCGGAAGGAAAAGGTAAGCATCCAACTTTTTTCACCTCCTATGTTCACTCTCAAATATCTCTCTGGCTTGGCAGGCCACATTATTAACGATCTTGCATTTTATTAACGATCTTGCATTTTCATTTTCAGTCCCATGCTGGTGGCCTTCTGTTTACAAAATTTGCAGGCAATCCCACTGCTTTGTTAGACCTGGCGTTCCCGGTATGCAAGAGTCATTCAAAGTTTGTTGCTTCATTTGTTATATTCTTGAATGTTATGAGGATTTTCTTTGCTTTTAGTTTTTCCTTTTTATTTTGGTTTATATAGGCGTATGTTGTTTTAAGGGCATTGGACAACATTTTCACATTAACATAAATGTAGTTAGCATGACAATACTCATTTATGAGAGTGGTCCTCACCATTTGTCCTTTGTTTAGTATATATACCCAACTAGGCGTATGATGTTTTAAGGTTGTCTGACAACATTTTGACAATTAATATATATGTAGTTAGCATGAGATACTCAGTTATGAGAGTGGTCCTCACCATTTGTCCTTTATTTAGTGTATATACCCAACTAGGATCGTCGTATCCTATGCCCCTTTAACTACGACTCTAGAGCTCCGCAATAGATAAAGCATAAATCGAAAGATTAGTTGTCTAGCTGTGGAACACAAGCAGAAGTTGATGATCGACAGGTTTAGCGATTTGTTTGCACAGGCTATATTTGTTTGTCAAATGTCATGGTCCCTTCTTTAGATTATTCAGAGTCGCAATTTTAATACTGCTTTGGAAGTTAAAATAGACCTCCATATGAATCCCATTTTTCAAATTATCTTCGTCGCAAATCCTGCTTAGTGCTTGCTATACTGATTGGGTAGAGACCAAAACTTTAGAATGCTTAAAAGTGAACGAACCACTATCATTTTACGATCGTTAGAGATCTTTGTATGAGTACCATTTTTTAAATTGTTTTCCTTGAGATATCCTGCTTAGAATATCAATTGGGTACGGAATAAAACTTTAGAATTCTCAAAAGTGAACATACCGCTATCTTCTTACCCTCACTAGCAATCTGGGGTATCCTGCTTAATATACCAATTGGGCTGGTAATAAAACTTTAGAATTACTAAAAGTGAACGAACCCCTATCCTCTTACCCTCAGTTGCATCTACGCGATAACATCCACATATTTAGTGGGAAGTGGAACTCAGAGACATACCCATCATCTACACTGGTCTTTTTGCCATCAACAACTTGGTGCAAGATCTAGGCTTCACTGCATCATCTCTGTATGTGCCAGCATGAGCAATTGCTGAATCTGAAATTTTTAAGGTGTATCAGGTAAGAATATCAGTTTTGTCCAAAAAGAAATTGCTTCTCCAACAGCAAAAGAAGCATGTGGAGAGTACTACGCCTGTTTTGCTATCATGTACTGTGTACTCATGGATATTCTCCAGGGTCATGATCTTGGTGTTGGGTGACTGCTATTTAATACTATTCTCCATGAACAGTTGGGGCCAACAATCTAAAATGTGTCTTTAGTAGCTGCAAGAAGATAACTGGTATGAATTTACCTAAACTAGCATGGATACCGATGCGTGGGATTTATATGCTAAATTATATAAATGCCGCTTAAATTAAAGTAAGCCTTACAGCTTTAGTTTGCATAAATGTCCCAAAAATTTAAAGCAAACAAAATTTATACCTTATATATGCTAATAGATCAAGGTGGTTTTGTTAAATCTGGGTGTTCCAAGGATTCGTGACGATGGCTCTTTCTTTCGACTGCAAAAGAGTATCATTAGTATTTAAAATCTAGTTTACTACACTATATTTTAAATATTTCACATAGAAAATTAGAAGTGAGAGGTTTTCCAACTATATGAATAAAATTTATTCTCTTCAAAATTTGATTTTTTGCGAATTGTTCTTTTATCTCCTTTATGATTGGTTGGTGTGGTTTTGCAAACTCTGTAGTCATGTTAAAAGCTTCCAACTATAAAGATGGTCAGTATACTTTATTATTTTAATTTAGTTTGTTTTCACTATACTTATTCTTTAATAAATCTCTTCTTTTAACATCTTGCAGTTAGAATTTCACATTGTGATATATGGTTTTGACCTTTGAATGAAGGCTTTACCCTAATTTATTTTTTATGCGAACTGTTTAGATTGCATAAATTTCACATATGCCGCATAGCAAAGTAGCTAAATGTCAAATTGAAGTGAAAATCGCCAAATCTGTCAGGCTACTATTTTTAATATGAGATACCATTGATGGGAGTGCGGTTTGGTGTTTAGCAGAAATGATGCACAGTTGATTGTAATAGCCTCTACTTTTAAGAGTAGCCAAGCATTATGGACCACAGCACCATTACTGCTCTCAAGTCCTAGCTGATCATTGTCGGGTTTGGTGTTTTAGCAGAGATGATGCACAGTTGATTGTAATAGCCTCTACTTTTAAGAGTAGCCAAACATTATGGGCCACAACACTGTTAGTGCTCTCAAGTCCTATCTGATCAGTCTTCTTTGCATAGAATGTCAATATTTCCTTAAATGATAAGGATCTATCTAATAAAAATTGGCAAAACATGGAAATCGACCTTTTTCTGTCATCAACTTTTGATAGATTCTTCTTTTAGCAACAGGAAAAGAACAAGGAAATAAAATTGTATGAGGTGTAGGTTTGAAGGTAGAGGAGGAGGAGGATGAAGAGACTGCTTAAACTAAATGTTGCCTTCTCATATTTTGTATTCTTATCACTGAGAGGAGGCTAACTTCTCGAATTGACAGTTACTCCGGAGGAATGGCCATCTCATAAAAGACTACACGCAACAGAGAATATGGAAAATGGCAAAAGAAAAAGACTAAGAAGCTTGGCTGTATTTACAGTTCATTCTGTCGCAGTTGTTCATTTAAGTGCTGGATCAGTGTATACTATATCTAAACTTTGAGTAAAGTACTAAGTTTTAGTTCTATTTCAGGATAGCTTTGGCAGGCTGCATGAGAGGGGCAAGGAAAGCCCCAAAGCGATGAAGCAACTTACTCGACTTTTCCCAAATAAGGTGTCGATACAGTTACCTCAGGTATAGGTCCCTACAGACCTTATTGCGGTTAAATCCTCTCTAAGCTTCTTCTTGGTAATGTTATCTATGGGCCTTCACAGGATGAAATTTTACTCTTGGACTGGAAGCAACAGTTGGAACGAGATGTTGAAACTATGAGAGCACAATCCAACATTGCTAGCATTCGTTTGGTAAGTGTCGTCTCGGCATGTTAGTGGGAGTGTCTCAAGGGACAGTTTTTGGGTATTCCATGCATGATTTTCTTTTATCTGTGAGACAGCCCTAAGCTTAAATCGTCCTCCACTTTCATCTCTTAGGATGTGATAAAGGATTCTGCTTGTTATAAAGAGTTATTCCTCATTCTAAGCTCGTTGTTGTAACATACCTATTTGATTCGTTCTAATTAGTCATGCAACTTGCTTGCTGTTTCTAGCTGCAACTCCCCTCTCTATTTCTATCTGCCTCTCTTGAGTCAGGTGCCAAGATTTTATGATTTACCTAGAATTTGAAATTGCTTCTTACCTGTAAATTGGTGCATTTGATGATCTACAGGTTTTGAGTCGAAGCGGGATGGACTGCCCTGACATTGAAACTCTGTGCATTAATGATCAAACACTTACGAGTGAAAGTTAGTATATTGAGCATAATTGTGCTGTACTTTCTGTTGTATTGCTCTTCTCTGTTATATGATGCAATTGTCATTTGTGAACTAGGCGTGGAGAAAATAGTTGGCTGGGCCGTAAGTCACCACTTTATGTGTTCTTCTGAAGCACTTGTCAAAGATGCTAAACTCGTGCTTTCTAGTGAAAGGTTTGCACTTCTCAAATCAATTTGTCTGAAACAAATGGAGAACTTAGAAGAATTTCATGAGAATTCTCTAGTAACTTCCGTCCTTGTTCTTGTGTTGTGTGTACTACAGCATCAGGTATGGGATCAATATCCTTCAGGGTATACATAATGAAAACAAGGGCTCTAAGAAATCTCTGAAGGTAGGAGACTGACTCTACATCTGATTGGCTCATTAGTACCTCCTCCTCCTTGTTCCTGATGGAATCTTTAAATTGTTGTATATAAATTTGCCACACTATTGGATGCTCTGATTTTGACTTAAAGAATGCCAGGATGTTGTCACTGAGAATGAGTTTGAAAAGAAGCTTCTTACGGATGTTATTCCACCCACCGACATTGGTGTCTCTTTTGATGATATTGGGGCCCTAGAAAATGTGAAGGATACTTTGAAGGAGTTGGTGATGCTTCCTCTTCAAAGGCCTGAACTGTTTTGTAAAGGGCAGCTAACAAAGGTGTGGTTCCTCCCTGTTTTATCTCCTTTTCAATTCCTTTTTGACATTAGTCTGTTCTCTTCTTGACACAACTACATCAATCATGTATATTAATATTTATGTATCTGAATGTGGTTGCCTACTTTTTAGCCATGCAAAGGAATACTGCTATTTGGGCCTCCTGGTACAGGAAAAACCATGCTTGCAAAAGCGGTGGCAACTGAGGCAGGCGCAAACTTCATCAATATATCAATGTCAAGCATCACTTCGAAGGTTATTTCTCGTCATGCTTTGAACTTTGCTATGGTTGCCTTGCTTTGAAACTAAGTACTGATCATACTTCTGTACTTGCAGTGGTTTGGCGAAGGAGAGAAGTATGTGAAGGCAGTTTTCTCTCTGGCTAGTAAAATTGCTCCAAGTGTTGTCTTTGTTGATGAGGTTGGCTGTGTCTTCTAATTTGTTGTGATTTAATCCTTGTTGGTTCATCGTGCTTCGACTTAAAAAGTTTATGCTGTGAATGGTTATATTGTTGCTCAATTTAGGTTTCCCACTATGTTTTTTCAGGTTGATAGCATGCTAGGGAGAAGGGAAAATCCAGGAGAGCATGAGGCTATGAGGAAAATGAAAATGAATTTATGGTTAACTGGGATGGTCTGCGCACAAAGGATAAAGAGAGAGTCTTGGTACTTGGTGCCACTAATAGACCATTCGATCTTGACGAGGCTGTTATCAGGAGGTTTCCTAGGAGGTAAGCATGATAGCAAGTGTTTCTCAAGTATTATTTGGTAGTGACTGCATTAAATGAGTTAAATTGTGAATGTTATTTGCAGGTTGATGGTTAACTTGCCTGATGCTCCGAACAGAGAGAGAATTCTTGGGGTCATACTAGCCAAAGAAGAATTGGGCTCTGACATCGACTTGGAAGCAGTTGCAAATATGACAGAAGGGTATTCTGGGAGCGATCTAAAGGTTAAATTTCCTAATTCAGCCATGCAGCTGCTGTGTGCGCTTTGAAAAAAACTTTAGTGGTTTTGCCTTTAGGGATTCATTTTAGAACTGAGTGAATGGAGAAACTTAGGCATCTAATTCATTCCCTGGTTGCAGAATCTTTGTGTGAGCGCTGCGCATTGTCCCATCAGAGAAATTTTGGATAAGGAAAAGAAGGTTAGTATATACAGTGGTCCCTTATTGTTCATTCGCATTCCTTCTGAGTGAATTGATTCCACATATGTATGAAATAATTACGTTGAGTTTATCAACATTTCTGTTGATTGACTGCACTAATACTCAAAAGGTGACAACCAACACATAAACCAAAGAGAGTGCACATTCTCTTTTATTTCTCGTCGTCTTGGTAATAATTATCTTAACATTGGAAATAAGGAAATTCCCAAGATAGTACTTTTAGAGCCAACCTTGGATGATGCTTTAAGGTGGTTCCGAAGTTCTCCTACATGCTCCTGTTGCTTTATGAATGCCAGAACTTGATTTATGGTGTAGCCCCTATGCATAATCTACTCCTGCATTGCTGGATGTGATTTTTTAAAAATATTTTTTCCATTTTAAAATGGCTATGCTCACTCCTGATTGGAACTTTGCCTCTTGTACTTTTGAGTCATCCGCTTTTAGGGTAGATTTTCACTGCCTGAGAAATGGTTCTGGGCATTTCTAGAGTATTCACTATTTGGGTTACAACATGCTATATTTGCACCTGTCCACACTGACCAGTTGCTTATTTTTTTGGATTTTTTTTTTTGGTCAATCTTTTTGGATTAAAAGAAGAGTAAATTAGCTATAAATCTTAGAACACCAATAAAGTTCTTCGTTGCATGTTAATTAACACTCTTTTGGAAGTTTTTTGCGGCTTTGTTCAGGGAACTACTTATAATTCTTTCTGCCAAATAGATTAGACACAAATGAACATTACTGCATGAACCAAGGGTCTTGCCTTCTTATACCCAAAACTAGCAATACTTGTGAGGCTTGCAGACATATGAGGCAACTTCACCAGAACATCAAAAAAGGTTATTTGGATTGGCCTAGTGTCCTAGTCAAGGCTTAAATTTTGTCTAAGCCACAAGGAACTTACTTTCTCTGCTTCTGTGTATCTCGCAAGTCAGCCTCCATATGCATTTGCAGAGGAAAAAAATGTATGACCACAGATGCATGAGCTATTGATTTGTCACAATGTCGAAATTGGTAAACGCGATAACACATAGTCCACATGGAACAGGGATGAAAGTCATATATTCTGTGCACTATTTATGTAGTAAGAGTTATTTAGGGTTGATCGATCGATTGAGTTAATACATGTAAAAACCAACAAGTGATGGAACTTTATGTGATGATTAGGGAATATTTGCTTATTTGTTAAGTTCTTGTCGACCTCAGGCTTCATTGGTTTGCTGAAGATATATAGAAGTTGACAACCAACTTATTTTACGCAATTTGCAGGAGAAAACCTTAGCTGTGGCTGAAACAGGCCTGTACCTTCATTGTACAGTGGTACAGACTCCGTCCCCTAAAAATGGACGACTTCAGATATGCACATGAGCAGGTATGGATTTAGTACTCTCATGCTCTATACTATAAGGCAATATGCATTAAGTCATTCGAAAACTACCCTCTTCCCTAAACAGCACGAAGCAAAAGCCCCAACCCATTTACATTCCATTCTTGCCTGGGACAAGGGGTTATGACATGCGCTTATTTTCTCAAGCAACTTTAACATGATATCTCCATATCTCCTGGAATTCTTGAAAATATAAATTCCTTATGATTTCTGAGCAAATTAAATAATACCATAAGGTTTGAAGTTTATAAGTGGTTATACCATTGTGATTGCAATATGATATGGTGTAAGAGGTGAAGGAACTCTCATTCTGGAAGCTGAATAAAGAATGTCTGAATCGACAATGATAAATGACAATTAGTGGGAACATTTTTCATTTGAAATTTAAACCGGAAGTCAGATTCAGTTGATGAAAATGATAATAAGTCTTGACTTGTTTCGTTCAGTAAGTAGGATAGAAAACTAAGATATAAGGAAATAGAAGCGATCTTGGTTTTCATGTGGTTTGTGCGTAGAAAATCTGGGATATAGTTTGCCAGTACTCTCTTTGACAGCTGTTTGGTGCCTTGCTTCTTTGTCCTTTATTAACTCATGCAGACGTGCTCGATTATAGTTATACAGATCTGATTTTCATGTTTTTCTTTGTTTTAAAGGTGTGGTAGTACAAGTTGTGTAATTGTTACCAAAAACAGGCATGCTAGGAATGTTTTCCCTATCTGTCTGGCTAACCAGGAGTTTAGACAATTTTGGTGGTCATATCACTGTTTGACACTAGAATTAATGCCTCTTACGATTGGCTTGGAGCATTGCCATTTCATCCATGGTAAAACATGTGGATTTTTTTGGGTCAAATGAATTATCTTTCTGGAATGTGGTCAATGACACGTAATGTGAGAGTAAGGGAGGGAGGGAGGGATTATTTGGTCTTATTTCGCTCCTCCCCATGAAGCTAATCCATTCTGACCCTATTTGCTCATGCCTTTTCAGTGGCCACAAATTATGTTGGCTGATATTGAGTTTGTGATGTCACCCTTTGGCAGTTCTTCTGCATACCTGTTTTTACTTTTTCCACGAGAATCTCTGTACTCCTGTGGAACCATTAATAACTTTCTTTTCAAATTCTTGATCTAGAATGCTTGCCGTAAAACATGTCAGTATCTTTTGACAAGGATTCCCGCACTTTTTTTGGTTGGCTAGGCTTATGAACTCAATGTCTGACCTTCATGCAGGTGTGTGCCAGCGTATCATCGGACTCTACGAACATGAACGAGTTAGTCCAGTGGAATGATTTGTACGGCGAAGGTGGAACGAGAAAAAGGACGTCTCTCAGCTACTTCATGTAGTGGTATATATGTACAGCAATTTGTTTAGCTTATATTTCGCTGTTGACAAATACTAAGCGGCTAAGCGGCATTTGTTAGAGATCAATATGGATGGATATGCCATCAACGTTTCCAAGCTCCGCCCATTGTTAATATGATACTATAGGTCTTCTCTTCGTAATTTATTTTCTAATTCAGGAATCATAAAGGTATCGGTCTTGAGTGGATAGTTGATGAAAGTTTTTATGACCCTGGAGACCCCCCTTGTACATACTCATTGATCCATCAATAAATCACCATTAAACCCCCTCTCGTAATTATGAACTATCGATGCGGCATATATACTATTGTGCTTTTGTGCTGTTGTGTTTCCTGTCGCGTCTTTCGAATCTTTTCATCGTAAAGTTTCCATGTCTTAAATTACTTTCCAGATCGGCATTTATTTAAAGAATCTATACGCCAAGTCCTTTGAGAAAAGCCCCCCTTTTCTTGTTCGAACGATGGGTCAAGTTTTCATCCTCTGCAGCGAACTGCATATGGAGTTTTATTGATTTCATGGATATATTTGGTGCTGCATTTTTAACGATTTCCTTGAAAATTAGTTGTCTATGTCCCTATTCAACGAGCTCCAAGTTGCTGAGCCGCACGATCGGTTCGGGTTCGGCACTCTTGTCTTTATCTAACCTGAAACTCCGTTTACCCGTCTTGTCTTTGTCACTCCCGGTGTTTATTCTGCAGATGAACTGTCGAAGTCGAGCATCAAGGTTTTAAGGTTTGAGAAGCCGAAGATAGACCGAACATGCGAACTCTAGGTTCCTGTCTCCTTAGGTCTCGGGGGAACAACGATACGAGCCTATAGAACAGATGGTGCTCAAATAACGTGGTACCAGAATACTTTTGTGCTTCGACTGCGTCATGGGATTCAACCGCCCTGAATCCTCCTGTGTTCGGAAAGTTTTTGAAGTTCTTTTGCTTCTTAAAGAATTGTCTTTGAGAAAACTACGAATCTCTGCACCAAATGCCAGATCATCTGGACCGCACCCCAAAAGGGACCCGAATATGATTGCATGATGCTCCGCATGACGCGCGGAGACACAAGCTTCTTAGCAAGAATGTCGACATAAAAGTCGATGTTGTTTCAGATCGTGTCTTTCTGAACCTGGCACTTTTCTTGATTTGGTCAGGGGGCAAGACTTTATACGTAACGCCTATGTATTCTAACAGCCTCAATTTCAACCAGAAAAAAAAAAAATAGCCTCAACTCGAGCTATTTTTTTTCTGGTAAGGAACTCTACGCAATTTTTTTTTCTCATAAAAAATCATAAAAGTTCAGGTCTTGCACAAATTTTATCCTGAATTTGTTTTTCTCCTGAAAAAATCTCTTCACTTCTACTTGAGTCGGACAATTTCATGTTCTATTTTTTCCGCAAATTTCATATTGGAGTTGACGCCTTTTGGAGATAAATTACCACGTCCTCCCTAACAACGTCTTGTTGATTGAAATTTGGTGAAATTTGGAGTAATTAGGGTTTTCTTCCATTGTTCTTACGCTTAAAGAGTATTATTTTCAATTCACCTGGGGTCTTTGATTTTACGCTAGTCTTTAATCTCTCGTGCTCTGGAGTGTTCCATCTCTCCGCGGTCGAAGAGCTCGCTCTCGAGTCATGGGGCTGGGGATGCTTGGAGTTTTCCATCTCTTGGTTGTCAAGAGAATTTTGGCGGAAAAATTAATAAGAGTAGATTTAGAAACTCAAAAGTTAAAAATTTTGATTTTTTTACGAGACAAAATAAAAAGTTAGGGCATAATGGAGACTAAACCTAAAGTGGGTTTTTTACGAGATAAAAAAATTAAGGATATACTGAGACTGAACTTAAAGTTGAGGATTTATTGGGACATTACGCCTGGATGGAAGGATGAGGAATCAAGCGAATATCCTTTGATCAGAATTTGCTGTCACGGGACAGCCGATCGATGTTCATCTCTTTTGTGATGAATTGTATGAATGCAGCACTCTTGTGGAATGAGTATTGCCACGGACTGGATTAGATGGGCATACATATATCTCTTTGTGAATGTGAGTTCATCCGGGAACCCGTCAAAGATATCTACCGTTGAATGTATTTGGTACGAACGGTTTTCGCAAACGGCTATAAAAACTGAATAGTTGCATAATTCGCAAAAGAATCAAGGGCAGACCCAAATCGAATTACGGGCAAACCAAGTCCTCGGGTAAATTTTAGTATGTTTGATTTTAGAAAGGACTGTTGAGTTTGTAACTTTTAAACATGTATTATGAATACAAAATAGCACGACTCAAATCACATCACTATCGGAGGACGATATTGGGCTGCGACACTGCCCGCACCCCGTGTAAGCCAGGTTGGGTGGGGGATGGCTTCTTGTGTGCAGACGCATTGCCCATTGGCAGGGGGTGTGCATCGATTTGGTCTACTCAGGAATCGGATCGGATCGAACCGGACCAATTTTGGGTGGTTCATAATTCCAAATTTTAGAATAGGGAATATTGGTTCGGTTTCATCGGACTAATCGATCTACCCATATTAATGAATTTCTTTTTTTATTTTGAAGCAAATTCTAAATCGATAAATTACTTTTCATTTTGACTTAAATAGAGTAATGGCTACAAAATCCAGTGGTAGACTAGTTGATCTCAATTATCATGTCAGCATTTATCTAACAAATAGACCGAAAAACACTGCTTTTTATTTTCTTTTAATGTTAGGAAACTCCCGCCACTTATAGGAAATAGACGAAGGAAAAAAAAATCGATGGTTCGAGGATCGGCACTGAAATCTGCTCAACGCCTCGAACCAGTCATTCCGGTTCCAACTCCGGGTGGGCCAGTTCCCCATTTCTCAGCTTGAAACCAACCGATCAGCCTGATCTCGAGGCCTTGGCTCCACTACAGAAAAAGCTACGAAAGCTATCTTATTTAAGAAATTGGGTGCATAAATTCCTTTTCGACTCACATTTAAGCAATAAACCACCCAAAAAAAAGAAAAATAAATAAATTGAAAATGCCTAAATTCGACGGACAACTCAATTCTCGATTAGGAAAGGACAAAAAAATACGGGGTGTGTTTACTTTACGGAAAATCAAAGATTTGAAAAATATTTTCTAAAACGTAAATGTTTGTGTCACTCATAAAAATGAATGAATGCAAAATATTTTCATCAATGTAAAAATAGTTAGGCATAAAGTGTTATCACTAATAAAAATATTTTTTTATTGATTAATTCTTTTAAAAAGTATAAGTATTTATTTATTAAATTTTTTAATTTTTCGTAAGACAAACTCATCGTATGTGAATCGTGAGTGGCTAACCTAACAATATGATGGCGGGAGTGGGCCCACGTGCCGCCAATTTCCCATAGTGGGGTGTGGGCATTTTTATCAGTGCTCCACTTCCGACAGACACAAAAAAAAAAAAAAAAAAAAAACGTGGGCACATCCTGTCTTACCCCGTGTATCCAAATCTATCTCTCGCTCTCTCCCCACGAGGGAGATTAAAAGTCGTACCTTTGCACTTATGGACCAACGCTGACCATCTCTCCCTCGCTTCCGTAATCCTAAATCACCTCCCCTCCGCGAGATCTCCAGTCCGATCCCGCGACCTCACGCTCCGCCGGCGACGCGCGCTCTTCGTTGGAATGGACGTCATGCGCCACTGCTCCTCCTTCCTCCTCCCCTCCTCCCCCTCCTCTGTCGCCGACGCCGACGGCCGCCGCCATCCGGCTTACGCGCTCGTCGTGCTCAACCAGCGGCTCCCGCGATTCATTCCTCTCCTCTGGCAGCACGGTACGTAGTTGTCCCGGCGAGATTTCGTTTCGGTTTGTTGATTCTATATTTGTCCCCGGACATCGGTTCGTTTAACTCCGATTTTCGCGCCTGTTTTTTTGTGTGTGCGTGTGTTCTGTTTAGAGCAGCACAGGTACGTATGTGTGCCGACGGGGGCGCGAACCGCGTGTACGACGAAATGCCTGACTTGCTCCCGCACGAAGACGCTCCCGCTATCAGAAACGGGTCAGCTCTGCTTCTTTTGCTTTTTTCAGGATCCGCTAAAAGTGCAAAAAGGTTGCACCTTTTTATTTTAGAGTTTGGGCTTGTTTCAGCCTTTCATGACTCTGGTTATTGTTTAGGCCTGCTAGAGAAGTTTGCAGCAGAGTCTCCTGTGAATTATACACTTTATGTGACCGCGATTCTCCTCTGATGTTTGTTCATTATCAAATATTTGCATCACATGTAAGGTTTATATGTTCCAATATGAAACCTCTAGTGTGCTCTTGAGGATGCAGAGCAACTTCTCTGTGTGAAGATAATAGTTTGTTTGACCTGTCAATGCCTGCTTTCACTACTGCTACTGCCTAGGGTTGGGAAATGGTTAGTCTCAAATGGGCTTTGTTGGGTGGGATGAGGAGCAATTTTATTTATTTATTTATTTATTTATATCATCTATGGTTTAACTCGCCTTCCTTCTTGCAGCATGTGTAATACATTTATTGGACATGATTTGGTTCCCAAGTTCCTCATGTCTTGTGTAAACACATTGTGCAAACCCATTTTTTCCTCTAGACGAGCCTCCCACTTGGCTTGAGTTCAATGTGGAACCTGTTCTTACGTTTAACCCGCATGAGATGAGCTTTCAGAATATATATATATATATATATATATATATATATATATATATATATATATATATATATCCTTCTCTCTGGTTTCTAATCTGATATTAAATCATACAGAAATGAGCTGAAGTGGTTGGTTATTGGTTGAGGAGTCTTCTTTAATGCTCAGTTTTGAAGAGAAACGAATAAAAAGTTTCATGTAGGAGTGGCAAGTAATTTCTTTTAAAGTGTCAAGTAGATAATATCGAGTTTCTGAATATTTGATTGCCGAAAGCGCTGCTTATGAGAGTGCTTTCCTTTTCTTTTTCCTTTTTTTTTTTTGTTAGAAGTCTCAACATAAAAGCTTAAACCATTATGTAGTGGAAGACTAAATGTATATAAGGCACATCATAACCAATTTAAGTAATGTGGGATTGTACTCAACACTTGTTTAGAATATACTCCATAATGGATACCCTTTTTTTTTGGGTCTACTAATGGATACTTTTCACTGTTGTTATTTTTGGTGATTTTCATTTTGGTCAAAATAGCCTCTGATTTTGAGTATGTGAAAATGAACGGTATTATCTGTGTTCCTAAGTGACAAATTTTCACTTGTTAAAATGCTCAATTGTAGTGTTGATCATTTTTCACCATGTTTAGGCGATTCAATTAGTCGGCAATTTAGGGTTCTCATCTTCTTCCTTTTTTCCTTCAATATATGGATTGCCACATTAACGGGCAGATAAAGATAAAACCATACTAGCAAAAGAATTGCAAGTACACCCAACCAAAATCTACATAAGCAAGGAAATCCACTGATTTTAGCTGTAATAGGGCACCCAATATTACTAGGTACAATCCTGCTGTTTTTCCTCAAAAAAATATGTAAAGGGTATCTTACGTCGTATATTCTGCAAGAAATTACATATCGTTTAGGTTGAATATTCTGAAAGCAATTTCTTATAATTTAGTTTGGATGTTATGCAGTAATTAACTGTTCCAAGTTAAAAACCCAGGCCACTGTTAGTGACGGTCACAAATAGCAAACTAGGAGTCACTTTTCAATGTTGGCACCTTTGATCCATCCAGGTTATCTGTTAAACCAAAGAAACTTGATTATGCATGGTGCAAGTTTCTATTTGGGATTCCTATTACTTCAGGCCAATGTATTATTTTGAGTCTGTTGTGAAAGTGAAACATGTCCATCAACTACTTACTCCATTGTCAAGGCCTAGTAAAGCCAGTGAAACTTTTTGCATTTGTCTATTAAAAGTACAACTTGGGTTTCTAATTAATACTTCTCTGCAGGTGGATTTTTTGTGATGCTTAATTGGTGCTATTCCATGTTTCTCTTGATTGTCTTCCATAGATCCTTTTTTCTTGTGATAGGAGTGATTCGTTTGTTGTGTTTACTCTGGACTATAAAAAGCATATACAAGTTTCCCTGAGAGGACATATTTACTAGTAATACCATCGGCAATTGCCTAAATTCTGAGAGCCTTTTTACCAATCATAACCTCAGGTTCTTCAAACCGACCATGTATTTCATTAGACTAGGTAAAGAAGTAGTAGTCCTGCTTAGAGATCTGGTGATTAGTCATACTTGCTAGAGGCTTTCCTAGTGAAAATTGTTCACTTCCACTTATCTGTATAGGTAGACATAATAGGCTGGCATTCTTCCTCTCAGAAATCATTAGTCTCTGACTTAGCCGAAATTCCATGCAGCAATCCTTATTATAGCTTTTGAGTTTTTAATAGGTTTGATGCCACTAGTAGTTGAGTAGTAATTGAATTCAAACGTATCCATGATTGAAGTATATATGCTATTTTATCTCCCAATTTCAGTAAGTACTGCATATCAGTCTGGCAGTTATTTCCAGTTAAGAATAGCTTTGTCTTTTAAAACAAATAAACTAGGACTAACTCTAGTACTTCTTGCAGGTATAAACCTGAAGTCATAAAAGGAGATATGGATTCTATTCGGACAGAAGTAATGGATTTTTACAGAAAGCTGGTATGAAAACCTTTCTGCTGAAGGACCTTCCCAAAAAAAAACCTTTCTGCTGAAGTATGTATTGATCGTGCTTTGCCCTACTACGGGGCAAAAATGCTAGAAGTCGATATTATGTATGAATCACAATCAGTCCTAAACCCTTTTAATTGATGCAATCAAGTCTTAAATATTTACTGAATAGTGCAATGAACTCCGAATCCATATATGTAAAACTGCAACTTTAGGTCTCCAGGTAGGCAACTTATGAGTGTCATGTTAGCAAATTTGTTGGATTTTTCATTGAGATGACTTGATTGCATTTTCAGAAAAATTTTATGATTTGATTGCACCACTTTTGAAGGTTAAAGACTCAATTGCATTTCGTAAACATGGTTAGAACTTTCAATAATCTCCCCCTGCCCTTCTTCCAAATACTATAGAACCAAGGGATCTTCTGCTCATTAATTTTTCCCATTTTTCTATTCCAACCCACTGAAGATAACTTTAGCTAGAGTTTTCATGTTACTTGCAACTCCCAGCATCTGTATGTGTTCACCAAAATCTTCAAACGCGTGATGCTTGGTTTGTTAGGCTGATGTTATCAAACCTCTACTTGTGTCATTGCTATTCAGGTATTATGCTCGAGATATTGATTTCTGTGCTCTTGAACAGGGAACAAAAATTATAGATGAATCTGATGATCAAGACACTACTGATCTTCACAAGTGTGTGTCATATATCCGTGATTCTACACCCGAGCTGGATAAGTCTAATGTAAGTGAATTCCTAACAGCTGTTCTTTATCGTTATTATTACTTCATATTCGTTTTTTTCTCAAACACCTAGTTTTCTGCAAATTAGAGGTTTCATATAACTGATCGTTTGTGTTTTTGACATATTGGAAGCTATGTATTCTTGTTGCTGGAGCACTTGGTGGACGATTTGACCATGAGATTGGAAACATTAATGTGCTGTGTCGTTTCTCAGACATGCGAATTATCCTTATTTCGGATGATTGCCTAATACAATTACTCCCCAGGACTCACCGTCATGAGATCCATATTTTGTCATCTGTTGAGGGTCCACATTGTGGGCTCATTCCTATCGGGATGCCTTCCAAAAGTACTACAACAACAGGTCTCCGGTGGGATCTTGGTAGGTTGTATTTGAAATTTTATGCTTGCGTGTCGTTGTGTCCTCATCATGCTTCGTGTGTAGACAAAATTGATGAATGATTAGTGCCCACTGATATAAACAGTATAATTCTTCGGCAGAATGATATAATCAGTTGCCAAGATTCAGCTAGTTTCCCTCCTTCTAAATTAGTACCAGTATTTTTCCTCTCATTCTGAAAATCTGATGAATCATGACTTTCTGTCGCAGCTGACACTGAGATGAAGTTTGGTGGATTAATAAGCACGTCCAACATTGCCAGTGAGGAGACAGTTACAGTTCGTTCCGATTCAGATCTTCTTTGGACAATATCCATTAAAAAGCCTTGATTTGCCTCTTGGCGTGAGGCTCACAATATAAATTTAGCATTCAGATTCACATTCACAGCGAACTAATGGCTGATTTTATTCCGTCTACAGCATAGCAAGATTGAACTTCTCATCTTCTCGACTGAACTTCCATTTAACTCATTGTATATTGCAAAATCACTTGCTCCCTCATGTATTGAAACAAGGTGAGGCAGTTTATTTGTTCGGACTCTGTATTTGTTTGTATGATAAACACCACCGACCTGGCAGATACTGGTTTTGAGCCGAGCAGTCAATTCTCTGGTCCGATATGTTGCCAGAGCTTGCAGTAAGTTTGTTCCAACTCCTTTGTGAAGGTTATAATTTTGCAGATCTGCATAAGTAGCAAAAACGAACATGAAAACGAGCTGCTCTCTCGAGTAAAGAAGTTGGAGTGAAGAAGCGATGCCGGAGCTTTGCCATGGCGGCAGACCCTTCGCTTACAAGAAATGGACGTGGGATGTTCGACTCCCACTTCCTTTACAGTGAACTCATACATTATCTCCAGAAACTCATAATCGTGGAGGCGTCCAGCAAGAGCATTGTAATCCTGTCGCTGCTGAGATATGACATCTGACGAGAGTGTCACAGTAAGACATGCCCTCGTTGTGTCTTCAAGACAATCTTGTGAAGAGAACAAGGTGGCAAGAGCCTAATGGAAAGCCTCAGAGATCAAACGATAATTATGACAACTGAGACATGAGCTCATATTAAATATGTGCAAACGAAGGCTGCATTTGGGCAATTAATTAGTAGCCAAATTATTCACACGTGGCAGAAGATGACCCACTTCAGTTTTTATGAAATGTTGCAAAAATTATCATTTCAAGATTTAAAAGTTAGCAAACTTTTTTATATTATAATTGCTCGTGATATCATGGAAAATTTCTAAATAAAAGTTTGAAATATTTTCGTTTTCTCAAATATCCGCTTGATGTTGATTTTATTTCAAATAATGATCTAAGGTGCCCTTATTTTTTTCAAATGAGGATCCGAAGTGGATCTGTTTCGAATAATGACCTAAGGTGCCCTTATTTTTTTCAAATGAGGATCCGAAGTGGATCTGTTTCGAATAAAGGCCTACCTTCTAGTCAGGTACGAACATTTCATTTTTTTAATTTTTTTCCTTTTTCTATTTTTTTTTTTCTCTTCATCGCTAGTGAGGGTCACCCTCGCTGACCACAAACAAGCCTTGAGCGATGCCATCCTCCAAAGCCATAGGCGAGATCAGCCCTCGCCAGCTACAACAAAATAAAAAAAAATAAGAAATATAATTATCTTTGAACAAAAATACTTTTGATCGACGGAAATATTTAGTTGATCGGTGAGGGCAGATCCTTATTGAAACTGTTGTGGCTACTTCAGGTCTTTATTTGAGACTAACATGGTCACTTCATATCCTTATTTGAAAGAAGATCTATTTTATATGCTTATTTGAGAAAATGGTGACATTTCATTTTCCAATTTGAGATATTTCCTGATATTAATTGTTTGGCCTGCCAAGAATCAAAACGACGTCGTTTCTGAGCCACTGTCCTCCTGCCTAAACCCGATTAAGCCCTCTCGGCTAGCAGCCCTAATTTTGCAGTCTCAGAGAGAGAGACAGACGGAGAGAGAGATGGGGAGGTCAAGGAGAAAGTACAAGAAATCGAGGCCGAAGGTTCGAGTCGGCCTCCCGAAGAAGAACCCCAGAGTCGTCAAAGCTGCCTTTAATCTCCCTCCGAAGCTGCGGTCCCTCATCCGGGACTCCGTCTCAGGCGGCGCCGACATCGAGTGGACGACATGGGAAGCGTCATCCGGAACTACAAGTCCTTTGGTGTTGTCTCCAACCCTAATCTGCTCGGGGTCCGATCGCGCAACTCTCACACCGTCGAGAGCGGCGCCCTCCAGGTCCCGCCCCCTCCGGATGAGGCCGCCGAAGATGCGGAGTGCAACCTGATCGACTCGGGTAGCGATCTCGAAGAAGACGGTGAGCGATTCGTGTTTTCATGGTGTTAGCTTCTTTCCGTAATTGCGTTTTGGCTCGAAATGTAGTGACCGTTGGTGGAGTATGTTGATTCGGTATTTGATAAATGTAGGTATTCTTCTGGCTGATTGATTTAAAGAAGCAAGCTTGACTAACTTTAGAAGGGCGGGGACTTGGAAGTAGTAGTATCGACACTAATGGAAAATTGTAGTTCGACATATAGAGATTTGAAATTCTGGAATTGTGGTTCTGGGGAATTTTCTGCCGTTACTGTCAATCCATCCAAAATTGTAAGCCCCATAGCCTTCGTATAATTCTTATTCTTTGTGAATTCTCCACATGGAGCAACAGATGACAATATCTTCAGGGGCTTAGCCACCTCTTTTTTCATCTGCCATCCTGTGAGAGATGCCTCTCGTATTACTTTTCTAGTTTTGAGAGCATTTCTGATTTTCCCTAGAAGTCTACATTGAGTTGAGTAGATACAGGATGATACTGGAACTTGACTAAGCCAGCCATGTGAAATTCCATTTTGTAACTGCTGTCTTTTCGTAAGAGAATTATGATTCGATTTCAACTTCAATTTTGTGGAACCTTTTCCTGTGAAACTCTTGTTCTGTCAAGTGTAAATTATAGATGAGATTGAGATTTTACAAAACAAAATCAGAATCTCCACTGCTTTATCCATCTCCCTGTAGCTTCATTCTTGAATAATTGCACCATTTGATTGCCTTCATTTCTACTGGTTTGAGGACGTTGTAAGTAGAGTTGTAAATTATTGGTTCGAAACATATAAGTACCCAGTAAAACTGGAGTACAAGATTATCTAGTGATTCTGATTCATGTTGTACGCATCTTAAGTCGGAAAAGTACCGATAATTAATTGGGTCTTTGTAAGGTTCTCCTCATGAGAATTGACCATTTTGTTTTTTTGCCATAATTTTAGATTGTTGAATATGATCGAATCCATTGGAAAATATTGGTTTTGTTTGACGAAAAGATGGGGAGATCTAGGTCATTCATCATTCATATATATTCTCATGTTTGTGATTATGGCTGTAGATCTATACAGACATTTGCACTACCAAGTTATTGGATACTTTATGTAAGACTCAAACTGAAGGTGTTCCACCTTTGAAGTTTTGGTGTTTCAAGAAACTAAAGCTCATGTTCGATTCTGCCAGTTTATATTGTTGCTGAATTTCTTTGTCCAACAGATTTGAAATCAGCTCTTGGGAAGAAAGAAGAGATGGAAAATCTGCGCCTCCGCAGCCATTGACTGCCATGCAACGTGTTCGCGTTGGGCGGCTGATCGAGAAATACGGAGATGACTATCAGGTTTTTCTCGGATCAAATATTCAGCTTACATGAATGTTTCTGCTGCTTGTGCAACTTTGTGTTGCTTATAATGCTCTTGCTTTCCTCAGGCGATGTTCAGGGATATGAAGTTGAACGCGATGCAGCATTCGGTTGCAACTTTGCAGAAGCTGTGTAAAAGGTATCACATGTATGCGGATAAGAATCCTTTGATACGTTCTCGTTAGAGGTCCGGTTTTGCTCTTTAAGACCGGCGAAATATGCTGTAATCCATTCACACTCTTTTTATGGGTGCATTATGCTTCTTTCAACCTTGTTTTAGCATTTGGTCATGGCTGATCGATGCACACCCGTCTTCCCAATTCCAGGGGAATGTCTTCCCAGAGAAGTTGGGGCCATGATAATTTAAGTATTTTCGTGAGTAGTAAATATAGATTCATATTATTTTTGTAAATAATACAAGTGAACCTTTTTTTTTAACAAAATCTTTTTAAATAATAAAAAAAATTCGTCAATTTAGTTTTGACAATGATATGATCATTTTAAAAAGACGTATTTCAAATCTTTCATTCATTTTTTTGCAAGCAAGCGCACCTGAAAGATCATATGTTTTTTCGATTATTTTTTAAGGTATGGAAAGTATTCAACTTAATGACCGATGATTTATGACGTTACAGCTATATTACAGTAAATTAACATGCTCAGCGTAACTTTATTGACCAGAACTCTTGAGTGAAGTTTGAGAATAAACTGTGTTTATTGAGCTCACAAGGTGCCTGGGCTTTGCCCGTGCATGGGTGGGCTTATTTTCTAGTAAACATGCGATGGAGGTCCATGACCAATCATGCCGCGGTTGTACGTTCAAAAGGAACAGAGGAACAAGCCCAAGAACGCAGAGTAACGAAAGCTTCAGCACCGCAGCTTAATCCCATGACTCTAAACAAACATGACGGTATAGCCTAATATGCAAGAGAGAAATCAATCTCATCATAGGGGGAAAACCGTCTTATTCCACGCCCAAGAATGCTCGGCACTGGGTTTCCCAGTGCTCCTTCGCCTGCTGAATCCTTTCGACTCTCTCTGTTTGAAGCCTCTGCGCCCAGTACTCTGGACAACTGTTGAAATTTCCCGTTGGTGAGAAAGCAGAAAGTTACCGTTAAATCGACCTGTTGTAAAATGAATGAGTTTGCACGATGGCATACCTTCTACTGAGCAATATATTGAGTTCGTCCAAATGTACAGCGCCTTCATAAACTCCGGCCTGAAATCGTGCAAAGAAGTGATGAGCAACTAACTAGTCTGGTTACGTACTCCCAATATCCAAGTGAAAACCAACTATACATTTGAATCTGTCGTGAACACAATGAAATTACAAAAATCTATATGGACAGGGTGAAGTCATTACCAGCAGTTTTGCACAGCTCACTGTAAATTTATAAGCATCAAACAAGACATGAGTACACTGTTCTTTTCATGCAGCAGAAGCCAAAAATTAAGCACATTCTTATGAGTGAAAAGGATGAAGCTTTAATCGAGAGTGTCGATGCCCATGAGCTGAGAAGTTTTGGTATATGCTCTTATGATCAGTAGAAGCTTTTTCCGCGTTCAGTACCCTTATCGGATGTCTTATACTGCTAAATGCTATTTTGTCGCAAGCAAGTCCTGTTACTCAACAAACCGAAAATGATAGAACCAGAAGATAATCAGATTGATACCTCTCGACATAACGGACATGTTTTCTTGGGTTCTGCTGCCTTCAGTCCATCAACAATTGTCACAGATGCAGCTGAGCAAGCGCACATATAGCAGAATATGTGGCCACAAGCGAGAGAAACTGGGTCAAACACCGGGTCCTGTTTTTCCAAGAAAGTAGATTATCCATCTGCTACATGTGCACTAATTAATATATTCTCCAATTCTCCAGATCAATCTTGAACCATGATGTTGTCTTTTGTATTATCCTTCCTCAAAAGGATGAAAGACATTGTTTAAATATGTAAAAAGCATGGCTACCCAACAGTACTAGCTGTTGAAGTTCACGCGGTGACATAGATTCCATGAGTAAAGTCTATTTATGCATGAAGCTAATGTCGGATGCGGAAACTGAAGGTTCGATTACTTTCTCATATAAAGTAATGTTAACACAAAAGCAACTTGCAATTTTGGGAACTCACCAAGCATATGGAGCAGGTCAAGTCTATATCTAGCTTGATAGAGTCGAAGAGTTCACAGGAGAGCAATGGTTTGCCGTCATTGACTACCAGAGAGCAAGCCTCGAAAAGGGCAGGGCCCTTTCCAGAGTTGGCCTTTGTCTCCCTCATATTAATGTGGAAAGCGATAAGCTCGCACAACCACGGAGATTGGAGGATCTCCATGTGCATCCTTTGCGCTTGTGACTTGAAAGCTTGTCCTTGAGTAGATAAATGAATCTAGCGAGGAGAAAAAAAAAGGAAGAGAGATTCATAGTAAGATGCTTGAAATGTTCAATAAGGGAAACATAAAAGTAACATGCATATATCACACATAACCTCAAGAGTGATTAGACCACACAACTTCATAAACAATTATCACCAAAAAGCATCTTTCTTAATGCTAAGTTATTCAAAGTTAACACTCTCTCAGCTCTAGTGTGAATACTGTACAGCAACCAATACCTTGTCATACTTCTTCAATATCTTCCTGATGGCTATTGCATTTATCAGTGCATAAGTAACCAGGTCTTTTCCTTCTTGAATTAAAGCGACATGGTTTCCTTGAAGCTTGCCTTTGAACCACATCAAATACTTCTGAAATCCCGAGGCCAGGTGAAGCTCGAGCAACTTCTGTGCCTGCTTGTTGAAACAGCCCAAAACTGCAGACATCTCCTCGAGAAGGGAAGGGAAGAAACTTCCATCACATACTGCAAAATCAATTTCTAGACTGTGAGCAAGGAAAATAAGGCGAACTCATGGATAATTGATGATTGTCAACACAGACGGTTAACATAAACCAGGGAATCCGGGATTGAAATGGAACTTTTGTTGGCCGATCATCATCGATGGAAGTAGAACTAAGAAGGCTGTTCTACGCTGGTGAAACTATCAGTTGATGTTTCTCTTTCCCTTCTTTTTCAAGTATTTTCACTTCTGACATTAAAGAATTTACAAGGGGTGGATTTTGGCGAAACGCCTGAGGCAATTGCAATTAATGAAATCTTCTGGAACCTCAACTCTCTAAGATTGCTCCATGGTTTTCTTTTCCTTATTCTTTTTCCTAGTCTTTAGATAGTTTGATCATATCAATGACCTCCTGAGCTTGAACGTAACAGTGGAGGGACCCCTGCTCCAACAACAACCTGACATAATAATCTTTCAAATGACCCCTTTTTCTTCTTGCTTTAATTATCAAGATCAAAACATGACACATACTTATACGCTCTCTGGGAAATAAATTTTGTAAATTTACTTTCGTCCGTTCAGCAAGTTGGGTGGACCGTGGATCTTCCGAATACCCCAGTTATCCGCAGAACGGCCAACATTTCGCGAACAAGAGCTCTGTCTTTTTCTCGTGAAATTCCTGGAAATCAAGAAGTTCTCTCTCACTCTCGATCAGCAGAAATGACTGAAAGTTTTCTTGTAATTCATAAACTCATCTGGAGCGCTTTCACAGCGTGTCAGTTTATATTGGGGCCAAAGCCAATGAAAACCAGCAAAACAGCTTGTCAACTTTGGCTCCATCACTTGGAAAATGACATTATCCCGCGAAGTTTGTCATCCTAATAGACGTGGAAGCCGGCTCCAGACAAAAAAGAAAAGAAAAGACATTCAAGCCACCCTCTCCATGAGAGCAGAAACGACCCAAAGAGCAGAATCAAATCAATGCAAAGCACATGAATTCATCAAACAGGAAACCAAAAAAGAGAGGAAGGGGATCAAAGAGAGACGAACCAGAGCAGTGAGCAGGGCAGGTGTGGGGATTATTGACGACGTGAAGGGGGCCTTCTGGGGACGAAGGGAGGAGTGTCTCTGCTGCATCTCTTCAAGATCTTCTTGAGGTTCTTGAACCCAACACCAGAAGCTCCTTCCCTTCCCGTCCCTGCATGTACTCCTGGTACTTCTTGCAGAACTTCATCCTCCCTCTCTGCGTGCGGGGCGTGTATTGGGTGTCTAAATCGATCCTTGTTTCCTGGCAAACTGCGCGAGATTTCTGTAATGGCGTGGGAGGAGTTGCGTCGCGTGCAGGGTTTCTGCGGAGGAGACGAGACGTAGGTTGATGATGATTATCAACATTCCAAATCATCATACGTTATTAAGTGTTTTGAAACATTAATTACTTACTTAATTAGTCATTTTCTTTTCATTCGTGGAGATAATTACTCAACAAGTTGCTCGTCTAGAGGATTTTTGAAAGAAAGAAGCCAAGAAAACATTTTGGGCAAAAGTCAACTTATGGGAATCTTATCTTCCGGTAAGTTTCGCACGTCATTCCTTCTTTCTTTAACTTAACATTTTTGTCATTTTTTGCTGAAACAAAATGGAATTTTGAATCTACTCGTTAATATGCAACAAATCAGAAGCAATTTTTTTTTATATGTCATGTCTCTGATTCTCCTTTCTCTTACTTTTGCTACGTCTCTTTGCATTGCACGAGGGTCAAACTCTATTAAGGGTGTACAATCAGCTCGGGTTTACTAGGAACCCGAATCAGATCACTCAAAAAAACTAGTCCAATAATCAGTTCCCATTCAAATCAGTCCGGAAATCGATTCTAAATTTTGAAAATCGATTGGAAACAAGCCGGTTCTCGATTTCAAGTATCTAGGAACCGGACTGATTTTTGAACCGATGTTTAGCAACCGCTTAAAAAAAAATAGTTTCGTTTGCCCCACCTCTTCTATTTTTGGTGAATTCTAACTTCCATTGGTCATGTTAGGGATTGTTAATTTTGGTGGTTATTCATTTTTTACTTTGAATTGTTTCACTGCTATTCATAATATTTTGCTGAAAAAATGAAATAAAAAAAAGATAAATAGGTTCTCCGGTAGACCTTAAAACCCGACCAAAAAAACAAGATAAGCTTCAAAACAGATTCTAGGACAATCAAAGTAGTTTTCGATTTCAGGGTCTAGGTCCGAAACCTGCTCACCCAGCCCATACTAGCCTCTAAACCATGCACCTATGATATTAGGGTCTCCATTCCTCAATCATTTTACCAATAGGGACGCATGCCTATTGATAATCTAGAAATAATTAATTTTGATTTATTTTTCTATTTTTTTCCCTAATAATGGAATTGGATATCTCATAATTAGCTGTGTATCGATCCCTGAATTTAGTATATAATTCAAAATAATTATCTGAGCAGATATTCCGAAGACAAATCAGAAAAAGTGGATGCCAGATCGACAGTTTGACGTTTTGTCTTTCTTTTTTTTTTCATGGGAAAAAACATGAACTTTCTCGGATTAAATCTTGATTTCGTTTCGGTTCTTTGGAAAAGCAGACGGCACCGGGTTCGGATACAAAGCGCTCGCCACGTGGAAAGCTACTTCGCGGGGGATCCGCCACGTCAGATCGGATCCCGATCAGCGCGTGTTGTTGGGGAGCGGTGGGTGGGTCCCCCCGGCCGGCAGAAAGGCGATAACCACGAGCCGTCCAGACTCTTTATGCGCAAGCGTTGAAGGGTGAGAGACTCTCGTGGACAATAACACCCCCGGACTCGCCCGTAATTACGATCGAGCCACGCGCGGGTCCACCGGATGATGGCAGCGACGCGCGGGGGCCGTTGAAGTAAATTCGCCGGGTGCTTTTGGGTTGGGGTTCACGTAAAGACCGACCCGCGGCTCTTTTTCACATGAAGGCGCGAGTTGTGTTGGCCCCGGAAAGCCGAAAAGAAAAAGTAAAGGTCATTTGCTGTTCGACAACTATTTTTTCAAGTGACCAATGGAAAACGATTATTTCAAAAAAAAAATTGATGGTTTTATTCAAGCATTCGAGAGTTAATATGTAAAATTTCCAGAATAATTTAGTAGGATTTTTTTCGAAAAAAATCAATGATCGTGCGATGGGCTGATTCATCACAGGAAAATTGAGTACGTGAGAGTAACGCGAACTTATTTAATTCACAATATATCAATTTTCAGATTGATTTCGAGAGGCACCCGTCGTCGAATCATAAGATTTGACTTAAGATTCGCTCAATGGCCCATCATGATTCATGCTTTTGCTCCACCAATTTCTCAACCGTTCAAATAAAAAAAAAAAAAACCCTTTGCTGTTTGGAATCAACATCATCATGTTTTGGGCCCCCCCCCACCCCCGTTTTTTGCCTTGGTGGGTTAGTAAGTATGGCCATGACGAACCGCCATTATGACATGTCTCGAGCACATCCACTTAAACATGTGGTTAAATAATACACGAGTTTAAATTCGGAAGTGGCCTTGTTCATTAGCACCGAAAGTGGACGACATGGAAAGAAAAGAAAAACAGTTTGTGCTCTCCATTATGGCCTTTGTCATGCATTTAGGGTTGGAAACGCTCGAGGGTGTAATTTGACTTGCTGGGTCCACGGACAAAGAAAGACTCTTGAAATTTTCCGTGCGCGCGCAACTGAGACAATACAAGGCGATAATCCAGAAGGAAAACTCCGAATTACGGACTATTATATCGCGTGCTTAGCTAGGCGACATGCATGTATCTAGATGGATTTTTAACTGAAGACGATGGGTTTTAGGATGGATCGATTCTTACCCTATAATCTAAAACCGGATCGGATAGGGTCGGTTCCTAGTTTGTACAGGACCAACCCGTCCGACCAGATTTCGAGGTCGGTCCCCAAATCGGTGATTTCTTCTTTTTATTTCGTTCCTTCCTTCCATCCCATGCAAGTGGGAGCTTCCCAACATCAATATAGAAAAATAATTCGTTAATTAGAGTTCACTTTGGATTATAGAATAAAATATATTAGACATCTTGGCAGGTCCGGATGGGCATCGGTCCGATTCCTTATGTGGAACCGAGAACCACTTAGAATCGGTCAGTTCGGTCCCGATGCGATCCGTTCCGGTTCCCGAATGGATTGAGACTGATGGACACTCTTGATTTCAACGAATAAGTAATTCCCGATTCCATACATGATATTTTTATCAAATATTGAATGGTTGCGAAATTTGGTGAAATGACCAGGTGATGGGAGAAAGATGATGACTTTTTTTGGACATTTCATCGGGATACAAAAGCCATCTGATAGTGGGAGAGCCACCATGCACTGTCGGGGCGAAGAAAAGGCCAATTTGAAGATTTCCTCGAACTGATTTGAGACTGTCGCATTCTTCCTTTTGGCAAATGTCGTTTTGAGTTGATCAAGTAGCAGTGCATGCTGCCTTGGCCAGATTGAGTGACGGTTACCCAGAAATCGATATTTCGAGCCGAACCAAACTGATTACTTCGATTTATGGTTCGAATAAAGGCAACCTGGGCTAAAGCACCGGGCAAGCGGTCCATTTAGAGATGAATGCAATGACTGCCTCGAGCAATTCTTTTCTACTATGAGTTAGGATTCTCATCATCAAAACGAATTATTGCGACTCATTATTTCCATTCGACTTTTGATACTTGCGGGCCGGGCGGAGGTTTGGGCCGCTTGGATCCTAGAGCGGAGGGTACCGCGTCAGGCTGGCTTCACGAGCAGCGAATACCTCCCGCTCCCGACAGTGGTAGGATAACGGGCCGGTGCCAGTCGGACCCACCATGACCCAATGGGCCAAGCCTACCGAACCACCACTTTTTGTCTTTTTTCATTACATGCTTTTCTATAAAATTCTCTCTCATTTTAACAATGTTTTTTGCGATGTTAATTTTAATCTACGACTTTGCTCGGACATCAATCTTTATACGATGTACGCACTTATCTGTAAACTTATTCAATTAAGTTCACTCGCGGTTTTTTTCCGGCACATGGATAAACAAAAGTTGTGTTCACTCTACCGTTATTATCAAAAGCTCGACTTATTTATGCATCTTCCCATGCCCCCGCATTCTATATAAATATAAACCTATCTATTCATATGTATAAAGCAAGGTAAATGATGAAAAAGTCACACGTTATAATCTTCTTACGAGTTATGTTTAATTTGTTTTTCCCAAGGTGCATCGATTTGGATTTCAAACTCATAAATCTATAAATAAGAGCGGTTGCTTAATTACAACGATGACATAAAAGTATAATTGCATAAAGACCCTATTATACATAAAATGTATCCGTTAATATTCTTCCTCAATCTAAAGTAGGTGTAACGAATGAGAGATTATATCTACAGACTAGGTAGTTTCTTTGTGAGGATGTCTGCTAGTCGATCCATTGTGCGCAGTTAGCGAATGCGTAGATTGTCGGAAGTAACCGACTCAAGAACCAAGTGAAAATCCAACTCAATGTCTTTGGTGCGAGCATGGAACATGAGGTTGAAAGCAAGATAAAGTGGCCTCGAGCCGAAATAAATGATGAATTCGATGGTCTTAGTAACATAGTAAGCAACGGCACAATATTTAGCCTCTATATTGGAGCGGACTACATGGCATCTAAAAACAAAAATAAGGATATGTACCATCGAGTAGCATGCATCCTCATAAGCAATCAATAAAGTAGGAGAACACTGCTTAACGAGCAACTATGGATGGAAGCACCAGCTAAAGACTGATATATATATATATATATATATATATATATATATATATATATATATATATGCTGGATAGCGTGGAGATGAAGTAATCACTTGAATTAACTAGCCAAGTTCATAGCCAAGCTAATATCGGGTCTGGTCACAGATGCATACTGTTGTGCATCAATCATATATGGATAAAACATCGGAGAGGCGAGAAGAGGGAAGAAGAGGTGAAAGTAGGCACAATGTTATTGATAGGTGATGGATAATTGGGATTAAGGAAAGAGAAGATCGATGGGTCAAAAAGACGGTAGAGAAGAAGAAGAATTGGGAGACATAACGGACATTGTTGAGATAACAATTGGAGCAACGGAAGAGTTGAATTGGGGTATGATGGGGAAGAATTTGATGTGGTTTCTTGTTTTGACACCGTATGGATCATAAGGGTTAAATTAGGATTGCATGATATTAGAAGAGTGACTCATAATAGTCTAGCTACAGATGGAATGTTTGTTCCATGATAATATTCTTATCTATAATTAGCCTAAAGATAAATACCGTTTTGAAAAGTAAAAAATAAAGAAATCAAATAATAGACCTTTTTTTTTTTGGTAAAAAGAAGAAGAAGGTAGGTAATAAAATTGCGTCCACGTCTCGTCCTCGTGTAAGAGTCAAACTCGCTCTTTCCTCCTACTTGGGTGGCGCATATCTTCCCACCTCGAAAGGACAAAATGCCACGTCATCGTTCCTCCCTAGTTGTCTCTAAATGCGTCGATATATAGATCTTTGACCTACTTTTGTTCACTTGAATCATATATGGATTTGATAATTTTAAAAAGGGGATAAAATATGAATTTTTAACTCAATCTATCGATCCATTTTTTGCCCATGACCTGCAACTTTCCAAATATCATTTATAAATTGGCCTCGAATATATTATTTTATATTTTTTGCCCCGCCCTCGCGCCTGCCATCGACACCCGCCGCCGCCCCCATCCGTCGCCAGTCGCCAGTCACCACCCGCCCACCGAGGATGAGTCACATCTGTGATTGAGATTTTCAGAGAGAATGCAATAAGGTCGAAGGGTGTAGTTTGATGGTTGCTTACTCCGATAATCTCAGTTTATGTGAACAGGTGACCACTTTTATTGATGGTCTCTTATCCCTTGTACAACATTCTCGTATTCCTACCTCATACATTTAAGCCGGCAGTTGGCGGGCGGCCACGAGTGGGGACAGGTGCAAGAGAGAGAGACGGGTAATAACAAAAATTATTTATATAAAAAATAAAATAAAAATGATTTTTTTTAGACAAATAAAAATATTTCAATTATATGAAATATTTTAATTAAATATAAAAATATTTAAATAATACGGATTGGGTTGAGTATGGATTGAATATGGATTGGATGAGATACGACTCATTAAATTTATACCGTACGAAAATAAGTCAAAATTAATTAAATAGATTAAATATAGATCGGATCACACTTGATTCGATCCAATCCCGACCCCATCCATTTATTTGATGCCTCTAGTTCTCTTTGGATGCTTCCAAACACCTCCCATCTCGCCCGCTCTTCTTCGCTCGCGAGACTAGAAGAAATCGCACATTCCGTCTGCTTCCGTGCTTTGTAGTGGCGAGCGTGATCGAAGATCGCCGATCGAAGGTGAAGCTCTCATGGCGGCGTCGGCGTCGGAGAAGCAAGTGATGGTGGTCGGAGTCGACGAGAGCGACTACGGCGTCCACGCTCTCGAGTGGACGATCGACCACTTCTTCGCTCCCTCGATGCCCGTTTCTCCGTTCAAGCTCGTCGTCGTCCACGCGAAACCCTCCGCTTCCTCCGCAGTCGGCCTTGTTGGACCCGGTACGGCCTCTGATTCCACGTTGCGTTTATCCCTTTGATTCGCCGCTTTCGGCTGTTTCGCTTGATTACTACGCTTGTGGACTGTGAGGGTTTCGTTTAGTTCTGTTTTTTTAGGTCCGGAGGCTGTACTCATTCGGTGCTTCTGGAATTTGGCTTTTTTGGCTTTTTCTTGTTGTTGGATTCGTTTATGTATATTTTGCTAACTGGAGAGGATTGCTGTACGTGATTGTTCAGGAGCTGCTGAAGTATTTCCGGTCGTGGAAGCTGATTTGAAGAGGAGAGCCGCGAGAGTTGTGGAAAAAGCCAAGGAACTTTGCACGAGTAGATCGGTAAGTACATAGCGCCGGCGCACATATCATTAGCTGATTCCATGCCTATATTGATCTTGAGCTTTGCCGATTAGTAGTACGAAGCTAGGTTGGTCTCATCGATTGCTGATATATATTTTTTTTTCGGTCGGATCATCGATTACTGATTGGTTGTTATTAGCTTAGAGGCCATTCAGACAAATGTAATTTTTGATATCAGTGGAACCGACATAGCCAGACAACAATTGAAGTGGTGGAAGGCGATGCGAGGAATGTTATTTGCGAAATACTGCATTAGATTTCATCATGTTTCAATGTTTTCTTTTTCTCAACTTGCATTTTAGGTTCATGATGTGTCAATTGAAGTGGTGGAAGGCGATGCGAGGAATGTTCTTTGCGATGCTGTTGAAAAACACCACGCCTCAATTCTTGTAGTCGGAAGCCATGGTTATGGAGCCATAAAAAGGTACATCTAACTTAATTAATGAAGCTCATGACTAGGGTACCTCTGTTCTATACTTGGTCCTATATCCTGCGATTGATTCGAAGGTTTGATTGGGGCTAACTTTAAGCTTTTCAAAGTTGATATTCTGCTGCACTTGACGGACCATGGGGAAATAAATTTCAACTTAAGCAATGCTCAATTCTTAGATGAAGTGTTCGAATTGGCAAATGACATCCAGTGGGTTATTTCATAGCCACTGGTCTTGATACTTGTCGATTACTCTACCGACAATGTACTAGATCAAACAGCTTACTAAACATGACATTTAGCTCAAGGAGGAACGAGTGGAGTGAATGTTGGACATGCAAACTAGTCCTAACAACTTGCCGTTTCATTCTGGGCAAAAGTACAAACCTTTTAGGTAGAAGCAGGAAAGTGGCATCAGAGAACATGATTTCGCAAGACAAATTTCGCGGGTGGCTACTGTTATTGTTAGGGCCAATGGTTATCTAAGCGCGCGAGAATTCCATCTGTTCCTCTTTTGTGAGCCAGAATTCCGCTATTCTAGGGGCGTAACGCATCCGATGTTCGCCATACGACTCTATGTAGCATTTTGACTTTGTGCTGCTTGAATGCTGATGAATCTAGTATACGCTCTTGCAGGGCTGTCTTAGGTAGTGTGAGTGACTACTGTGCTCACCATGCTCATTGCACCGTGATGATCGTGAAGAAGCCCAAGACTAAGCACTGAGTTCCCTTCTCTGCTTCTGCAGAATCTTTAAATTGTGGTGTCTGAGTTCTGTCATATTGTGGACACGGATATCTAGTTCTGTATAAAAATAAAGATAAAAATATCTAGTTCTGTGTTCCGTGTGCTTATAATACTTGGTTCGTATTTTGTACGTCAAAATGCCATTATATTGTGTACCGTTCGGAGAATTCATGTGCTTCATTATACACATGACACGTCGGCTCGACGGGCAAAGTCCAGTGACGCGTGAATCCGCACATCCACACAGGTCGTGATCTGCCTTGGCATTATGTCCAAAAGAAAGAATTGCAAAGAGGGGGATGGTAATAATTTTGTCAATTGAATTTTCTTTCGGTGGTATGTCCAAGAGAAAGAATTGCCACGAGGAGGATGAGAATTACACAGGTCGTATACGTTCGGAACAAAAAAAATTAAAATAGAGGAAAAGAAATGTTAACATACGCTCCTTAAATGTCAATTGAATTTGTTTTTTTGGTCGGAATCAATTGAAATTTTGCATGGTAATAATTTACATTCTTCTTCTTCCAAATAGCTTCTTCTAGTTTTTTATTTTAAAAAAGGGAATCATTATTCTTGTTTGTTGACGTGCTTAGTGGAAAAAATAAAGAAAAAGATGGAAAAAAATGCTTTATCTCAATTTTTATTCCTCCAACATGCGTAAAGTGTTCAGGAAAGGAAAATATTATATTTTCTTGTGCTTTTGTCGTACACTTCACCACTCCATCAAATATAGCGCGTGCAGTTACGGGTAGCGAGGGAGCTTCCCCTGGAATGCGAAGCATGTTAATGGCTTCGCTTTCAGTTGGCTGATCGGTTCAATGCTTCTAAGTCTAGGCCAAGCACTCGTTGAATCCGAACCCCATCAATCGGCTAAAACTTACTCGTAGTGGTGCGCGGATGGAGCGATTCTAGAAGGTGAAGTCATGCAGGTGAGCTGCCCTTAGCAATTCCGAAGGACCCCACACGATGCTCGCCAACTGTTTGCGCAAATGTCGACGTGACTTTAGTTAGCCAAAACAGGTACGCCTTTCACGGTCGTACTATGAAAGAATGCGGTTGGTTTCGAGTTTAGATTTCGACTTACCCCGGATTCAGCTAACACTAATAGACCATTGTGGTTTCCCGCTTTTAGATGATGAATGGCGAGTTGCACAGGCTCTAGTACGTCGAGATTGCTATTTGAATATCCCAATTGTCTAAGCCTGATTAATTTGGCGAACTCCTCTCTCTCTGTTGAGATCTTTTGGGTCTTAACGCTTCTATTCGTAATTCACAACAGATATGTTTTCTTACACTGAGAATCCGGCCGCACTTTGGGACCAGTTTTACTTGCACAGGCTTAAAGTTCTCGTGGGCTTTTTCTATCATTCCTGGTTTTCAATTTTCCTTACTTTTCGTGTGGTGAGTATTCTAATTCTTGTTATTTGATTGTGAAACTCTCAGAACCATAGGAAGTGATTATCTAATGCCTCCTGTAATATCTCCGCTCCTGATTTCAATGACTTCATTGAAGCTTGGTCAAAGCATTAGAGATTCTGTAAATAAGAGACTGTACTTTGATGTCTTTCTGAACCCATGTTATCTTATCTTCTCTACATCGTTTTTCTAGTGCAGATATCTTGGGAGTTGAGCTTGTTTTTCGCCGAAGCAATGTGGTGCAGACGAATACAGAGCTCTTTTGGTCTTGGTCTATACGTGAGGATTACTGGAGAGACTGCCGCTAACTTGATTGGCGAGGGCAATAAGAAGCTTCTATATTGTGCATACTCAAGTACGTCGATAAGCGTAGACCTGCCAAGAAAGCTTACAAAGCAAGATCGGAAGCCAATGGTGACTAGTGTGAATGAACTGAAGCGAGAAGCTCGGTTGGCGAAGAAGCAGAGGCAGACAGTACAGGAGATTGCTTTGAAGGCTCCCAATAACGGATTGTTGGTCAAGGAGTTGGTTTTGGTTGCCCGTGAAGTATATGATTCCAGGACTGAACTATTCACTTGTGTGTCAAGAGTTGCCAAAAGCATCCCTATTTATACATGCAGGTAAAGAGGAAGAGGCTGTGGAGTCATTCTAGTGCCCAACTTAACCTGATGAACTTTTGGTTGATTAATGGCTTATATGCAGCCATAGGTTGCGGCTTAACCAAACCAGGCTGAACAGACGATGAAAACATCTCAAAGTGAATTAGATCAGTTTGTAAAGATAATCAACCTTAGTGCCCGACATTTTTTCATCAGGAATCTTATTGGTCAATACAGTGTCGGCACATATTACTGATGGAACTTTACTTCGTATTCAAGCTTTCACCCCTTCAACTTCTCTTCAAGCATTTTTTACTCACCTTCTATTATCATACTCTGGGTCCAGCCTTGGTATTAGATGATATGCTCTGATAGTGATTGCTGTGATGAATTACGTTGCACAGACTTGATTTTTTAAGACTGGTTCTTAGGGCATGTTTGATAGCCCAAGGAAGTGCCGGATATCAAAAATTCAAAACTCAATGAGATTAAGTCAGTTGATAATTAGAATTCCTCATTTTAAATTTTCAGCACTTAAGTTTGCCATTATTGTCTTCTTTCATATTCAGCTTGTGTGGAGAAGTTCATGTTGGTAATCCACCACACTGGATTAAATCTTGCATTGCTGGGGCTCTGTCGTACAAAGAGCATAGTTGGAAATGTGGGGGCATGGAGCACATCTTGCCTGTTGTTGAATCTTTCCATTTATACGATTGGGTTGGGAGGGCTGTTTCACACAATGAGCGACTTCAAGTTGATCGGATCCCAGCAATTGTGGAATTATGTGTTCAAGCTGGCGTTGACATTCCAGAATACCCCACGAGGAGGAGAAAATTTCCTGTTTACAATGTTGCAGGGAGGATTGTCGATTATGAGCATAGGTTTCCCAAAGATGATTTACGTGGGCAAGGCATCAACACACATGGTTTTTGGAGCAGAAGGCAGCCAAGCAGAGAAAACTTGCCAGACTTCAAACCTGACGACATTCAAGGTCTGTTTTGTCTGCTCATGTTCTACCGATTGTGTTACGTATTGTACCTGAGGTTGAGTTTAAAACATGAAAATTGTTGGATTTCAAGGACTAATTTCTTGAAAAACTGAACAAGTGAATGTGTATATTCTCGTTCAAGTAGAAATGGAGCATGTTTGCCTGGTCCTGAGTAAAGAAAACTCCATGAAAATGTTGAATTTCAAGTAATATTCTTGAATTGCGGAATCACGCGATTATGGACGTGCTTGTTCAAGTAGAAACTAGAAATGTGATCATATTATGTACGTATCCAGAAGGAAAAATATCATACACCCAATTTCTGTCAAATTGTATGATTCCCACTATTAGGAATTGATAAATCATGTGCTTTTCATATCCCTTAGAGAAAGCGACAGAGAAGCTCGTACTTCAAATTCCTCATGATTCTTCAGATCTCGCTTGAATTTCTACGTTGTAGACAGGCCCTAAACAAAATAACCAATGAATTTGGAGAGACATGCTCTTCATACTTCCTCGTCTGTTGCATATTTTCTTGTTTGTTTATCTTTCTCATTTTTTCAGATCATCTTTCGACTGTTTCAGGCCCCCGCCCCTAGTTTAAGTTCATTTATAATTGAGCTATTTAATCCAGTAGGTGTTGCTTTGCGAGGCTTGGAAGCCTGGGAAAGATGTGTTCGGGAGCAGCGAGACTCATGGAGAAGTACTCCGTCCAAACTTGCGGATATTGTTCGGAGGTGCAAGTTGGGCCCAAGGGCCACAGAGTAAGGAACTGCTACGCGCACAAGCACCAGATGAGGGATGGGCAGCATGCTTGGCAGGAGGCAACAGTGGGGGATATAGTCCCTCCGGTTCATGTGTGGCATGTTAGAGATAGGCATGACAGCGAGCCACTGGTAAATGGTCTGAAGAGGTATTACGGGATGCTTCCTGCAGTTGTGGAACTTTGTGCACAGGCCGGGGCACGGATAGGAGAGAAATACGCTGGTGTAATGCGAGAAGACGTGGCAGTGCCGGACTTGGATGAAGAAAGACTGGTCGTTTGAAGACATTGATGTTTATTTATGAGCTTCGGGCGGGAACCGTGCTTGGAATTCGAAGGGGTGCGAGTTCGCTAATCTGAGAATTGCCATGTTCTATCTTGGAACGAGTCTTGTTCACTGAAGTGAATGATGTAATGGGATATGAAGTGGGAACGAAGTACTGATGTTCCACTGATGAAATTGGACGAAGGATCTCAAACTTCCATGGCTTCTCTGGCTAGACTTGAAGACGGTTATTTCAGTTACAGCTTTCACTACAGATCAATCTCACCGGAGAAGACAAATAAGAAGATGTACGAATGACCGGTCAATTAAACCCAAAAGATTCTCCAGTCCGGCAACAAGCCCTGCAAAGAAACTTGAAAAAAAGCGTGTCATGTTATGACATTGCGCTGACAATCTTACAAAGTGTGGGCACGAGCGACGGAGTACTCAAGGGGACTAACTTTCTACATCGGAAAGGGGTTTAGAATAGGCAAGTAGTTATTTGCTGAAATGTTTGAATTTAAAGCGCCAACCAATCGTCGATTATGACTATTATATCACAAATTAATGGCACAATATGAACAAAGTTGAACACGGATTCGTTTAGCCCGATCCCTTTACTTTTTTTTTTTGTAAGCGATAAATTACGAAGGCAAAGATGAAGTGCATATAGATAATTCTACCGCATGGCTCGATTAAGTGGACAAGTGATGTTCGATGTATCCGGGTCCAATCATTGAAAATTAGCAAATCTCTAGCATGTTTCCTTACCTCGCCCGATGTTACCAGCTGTCGACGAATGTCAGAAACATGAGGTGATTTTCAATCACTTCCCGCTTCCTAAAATTTAAGAAAAAGAAAAAATCAAAGTAGAAGAAGAAAACGGCCCATGACCATCTGACAGGTGAAACATGAGCCTAGAAGATGCAAAACGAAACCAGAAAGAGAAGTTACAAATGGCTGCGTCGTTCACTATTCAACCAAGGCATTCTTCCTGCAAAAATACATCACATCAGCAAAAGAATGCTACAACAAGATCTTCGCCTTGTCCACATTCATCTAGCGTTCAAATCGAATTCACCAACTTCACGCCAATCGCTCTGCACGTCCGCCTCACCATTTTTAGTCTCCTCATCGTTCAAGAAATCTTCAGATGGTTCCTTATCGTCTTTCTGTCCATTATTTGCCCACCCATTCATCATGTCCTCCGGGTTAACACCCTTTTCCTGCTCCTCCAAGTCGTGATTCATAGGAATATCGTTATCTTGAGATCCGCGAGCATTTGCCCTTCTAGGTCCTCGAGCCATCATGTCCAATGAGCCTGCGACCCAACTCTAGCTTGCTCTGCCTGTGCCATCGCCGCCATGCGCAACTGGGCCTCATGAGCCTCCCTCCCAGCCTCCTCTCTTGACTCGATTTCGGGCCTCAAATCCAGCATTGCCCCTTTTTCCTCTTGAAGAAGCAATTGCTCAATCATCAACCTCTCCTCGGAGCGAAACTCTCCAAAAGCTCGCTTCCGAGTTATTATGTTGAAAGCGAGGGCCTGTTTCTCAAATGTCGAAGTAAACTCTGCTACTTTGGCAGCAATGTTATGATCCCATTGCTGTGAACGAGAAGGCATCTGACCTGTTGTGTCAGAATCAAGGATTCTATCATCTTCCTCGGCCTCATAATCTGCTATCACATGGTAAGGCAGTGACCTGCAACACAGAGAAAGGGTTAATGACCAAGCCTGAAAACTAAAGCAGCTACTTGTAATCAGACATCGGTAGTGGAATTCATGGTAAACATTCGGACAGTTTTACTCGAGGGATGCCATGTTTGGGCATCACCATCTAAGGCCGTATCTCCTTAAGCAAGAATATGCAAGTCCATCCTAATGCCTAGCTGCCTGAACAGCAAACTCTGCTACACTGCTCTTGACACTGTCTATATATATACTACCGACCAAAGGTAGTCACATAATACTCCTCCATTATCCTAACTATCGAAGCTCCTAACACGAGAAACTTGAGAACTATGGCTGAACAAAAGACAGCAGAACAAACCAGAAGCAATGCGAGGATTCGTATCTAAAGCAAAACACGGCTCTTGCTAAGCAACCAATACTACTACATCCACCTCTTTTGGTGCCACCTGATCACTAAAAACAGCAAAATTCCCTGATATTTTACTAAAAGACAGTTCGTGCCCAGATTGATTAAACTACAGATTGATCATTCAACGTCAAATGTCACCAATGTGTGGAAAAAACACCTCCTTGGATTGGAGTCAACTAAATCTCCACCAAAAGTGTAATTTACAGACGACACAAATTAGTTTTTGGCTCACCATCGCAGCTAACTAATCTCTTGAGCAAGGTGCTATCTTTACTGCATCGTAGTAAAAAGTACTACTTTCCTTGCTCGGACATTCTCCTTTTCTTCCCATCAACTTTGCCACCCAAAAGAACTACTTCAAAACAAGAACAACAGAATTCCGAACACACACAAAACAAGAACACAGAACACATAGGCCAACAAGAGAGAGGGGATAACCTCTCGCAGGCGTCCTCGAGAGAAGAGAAGGGCCGCTTGAAGTCCGGGTGACAAACACGCCAGGCGTCCTGGTAGGCCATCTGCAATTCCACCTGATTCCCCGGTCGAATCACTTTCTGCTGCTGCTGCTGCTGCTGCAATTGCTGCTGCTGTTGCTGCTGCTGCTGCTGCTCCTGCTGCTGCGGCTGCTGCCGTTGTTGCTGCTGTTGCTGTTGGTGCTGCAAATTAGGCCCGGAGACGCTAGGGTTCTGCTGGATCGGGCGGTGGGGGAGGCCCGGAGGGCGGAGGTGCACGTCGATGTTGGACGGGAACCGCGACATGGCCGCCGCCTGCTGCTGCTGCTTCTGCAGCTGCTGGAGGAGCAGGAAATGTTGTTGATTCTGCTGCTGCTGCTGTTGCTGTTGCTGGTGGTGGTGTTGCATCAGCAGTTGCTGTTGTTGCTGCTGCTGCTGTTGCTGTGGTGCGCCGACGATTTCGCCTCCTCCATCTCTCCCTATCTCTAGAAAAAAGGGATTCGGACTCTATCGGGAGCGTTAGATAGAGCCATTTGTGTAGTCGAGCAGCGCAAGACGGAAGGAGCTGGCGGGAGGAGGTGGTTGATCGGCTGATCGATTGAACCGGAAGAGATTAGGGTTTTTCGTTGTGGCACAGTAGCTTGAACGTCTGGAGAGACGAGAGAGGGGGCAAGAAGGAGAAGTCGTCACCGTGGGACGCGAGCGGCGTGCGATCTCATTGGCCGCCGGGCTCTTGCAATTCCATGGAGGCTCTTTGGGCCGGGCCATGCCTCATGCTGACGGGCTTCTACTGAGTCGGCCCAAGACTATGACTAAAACGCAAGGCGGGCCTCCATTTTCACGCGGCTTTTGTTCCCCAATCGATTTCAGCAGGAAAATTCAAATAAGACACTTAAAAGCTATCATCATTTCTCAAATAAGAATTGAAGTGGATGTTATTTAAGTAAATACCTAAAAGGTCCTCATTATTCAAAAAGAGTATGACAAAAGGACATTTTTGTCTTTTTACTTTTGATTTTTTTTTGTATTTCCTTTTCTTTTCTTGTTTCTTCCTCTCCCCCTTTCCGCCATCACCAACGTTGCACAAGGGCTACCCACACAGCCCAGGCTAGGCGACCCTCGCTCAGCGACAACAGTGGCTACCCTCGGTCGATGCCGACAAGGGCAACACACCAGAGATGACAAACACGGAGATCATCCGTTACCCTGAATCGATTCAAGTACAAGGTCAAGACTTTCTCCTTCAAAGGTACTCCAACTACAAAAGCCATAAACCACAGCGGGAAACGTGACTCCGTGAGCAAAAGAAGTAGAAATCGTGAGAAAAGACGAACAAAAAAAAAACCCGAAACAAAACAAAGCGATGGGTCTATGTGCGCGTGACGAGATATTTACTCCTGCTCCTGAGGACTGAGGGACCAGTATTGGGTTTGGCGAGTTGGGAGGACCTCCTTCAGAGCTTGTTATATTTCGCATGGTGGGCAAGAGCACCACAGCGAGGACGCCCTTACCCACGGGCCGAGTAGCAACGGCAAGGCCAGGGCATAGGGTGAGGTTCGGCCCTTGCTAGCCTAGGCCGTGCTAGAGATTAGAGAAGAAAAGAAAAAAAGAAAAAAAAAGAAAAGGAAAAAAAAAATGCAAAAAGTAAAAGTAAAAAAAAGTCCTTTCGCTAGACCCTTCTTGAGACGATTTGAGCACTTCAAGCATTTTAAAATATTCCTATTTCAAAATGTCCCCTAATATTTTCTCTTGAATTTGGGCGGTTGTTCCTTTTGCTTTTTTGTATTTTGTTTATATGTTTTTGGTCGATTCAACTTTGTTTAACCCAAAACATTCACATAATTTCATTGTTACTCTAGCGTGAAGGACTGAGGTGCTCTCAGGTAAATTCGTATTCTAAATCCTATGATATGCCACTGTATGCACTAAAAATCGAGATGATTACTTCATCACGCCAATGAGCTGCGTATCTCGTAACATTGATCTAACGCTCGACTAGTTAAAAATAAGTACAAAAAGCAAAACTCATTCATTCTAACTCGATCTCTATCAAGAAACGTAGGGACATCACTGTATAATATTGCCCTACTTGGTTAAAATGGATTATACAGAGTAGAGAACCTTAAGTTCTTATCGATTAGCTCAAAACCCCCTAAGCGATGCGGGGAAAGAAAATATCTGCTTAGCCTCCCTTGAGTGCTACCAAGGCATTACACTTTCTATCTCTCTCATATTGCCAACCACACTACTTAATGATGAAAATCATAGCAAGCCAAAACTTTAAAATAAAAGCATCTGTTGACACCTAAATTTGACTTTATCATCTTAAGGGAAATAAAAAAATGAGAATTAATTTCCCACCAAAAATTAATTTTAAGCATGAATATGTATTTTTTTGTCGAGTAAGGCATTTTATTATAGCTAACAACGTAGGATTTGAGCTAAAAATTGACAGACGATTGACTGAGCGTGAGGGAGGTACTGTCGAAAGCCTTATGAAGATTTGGACTTAAAAGAAATTTTCACGGTACTGAATTGCAATACATAAAACTTTAGGACTGAATTGTAAATACATAAATTTTAGGGATTATTTTGCAAAAAAGAGTTTAGTGGAGAAATTAGAAAGGAAGATGGAGAAGGGAAGAGAATAGAAGGGAAAGATGGAGAAAATTAGAAGGGGAGATGGAGAATGGAAAGATTTGTGATTTAGAAGGGAAGAATGAAGATTATAATGGAAGATGAAAAATAAGAATAGAAGATGAAGATGAAGAAAGGAAGCTGGAAGAGTTGTCTATAAAAGAGGAGGAGAAGAGATTTTGAAAAAAAAAAAAAATTTGGAGAGATTTCAAGAGAAAAAAATTTGAGAGAGAAAAATTCGCCGCCGTGGAACAAGCCTTGGCGACGCGACGGATTCATCTCCAACGAGCTCTAGGCGCATCAGCATGTGCAATTATCTTGTAACTCAATTTTTCGTGTTTTAGATGACGAAATCTCGAAAACAAATATACTGAACATTCGTAGATGACTTCGAGATCTTCGATTTGATATATTATGGCGCGAAATGGACGTCGTTTGCTATGTCAAAAGGGTCCCGAAATTGAGAGCAAAATCTGGAAATATGGTGATCAGAACCTGAGATGGAATTTTTCTAATCTGACCTTTCACGCTAAATGAATTTCCATGGGTTATTCTAGACTTCGTTTCATAAAGACCTCTTCATGACATTTGTTCATAACATCTTAATGCATAACATATAAAAATACAAAAATATTCATGCACGCTTCGTATTTTTAATGCATTTAATGAAATCATGCAATTCTGTTGGCGTCCTTGAGTCTGAGTATTTTTCTGTGCGTGGTCATATTGATTCGTAGTTATCTCATGTTTAAAGTCTTCTTTTGAAACTTCACAAAAATAAAAGTTGTTCGTTGGGTTTTGTTTAGTAGACTGGAAAGTTTGGTGCATTAATTTTGAGATTTGAGTGTCCATTTTAGTTTAATCCTGAAGTATGTCTGTTCTGTGAAATTCGTTTGTTTGCTGCTGAACTCTCATGAAAGACCATTTTCTACACGAAAATGAGTGTCTCTTCAATACGAATGTAAAACATGAAAGTTGTCAACGACACATTTTCCCATCCACATAAAAAATCTCAGAATTTTTGCATACATTTCATTATTTCTTTATATTTTATGGTTACTGCTTTCTCCCTAAGAATGTTCATGGACAGTATGGTTTATTCGTATTTTTTGTGTTAATACATTGGAAAATGTAAAAAATGGTCTCAATGAAGTTTAATCGCACTGTTAAACTTTCTTTGAGCATTTTGAATTTGTCTTAACTCATTGGTGATTGTGCATGTCCGATTAGATAGCTCATTATTTTCATTTGGCTTTGGCCTGATGCTTTGAAGACTTGGAGGATGACCGATGTTCCATTCCGGTCCGTTTTGTTGTACTCCCGACCCACGAAGTTTGGCGACGTGTGTTGACGATGATCCATTCCGGTCCAATTTTTGTTGTATTCCCGATCATGTCTCGGGTTTTATTTAATTGGTCTGTAATTATTTGCCCGACGAGTTGCAGGGTTTTATTTTCACCGTCCTTATGGTGAGTTTATACTTTAACTGCTCTCTCTTCACATCTTTGTTGCTCTGTGGTGATTTTTTTTTTATATAATCACATCGGAAAATCCTAAAAAATTCATAAAAGAAAACCCAAAAAAGAATTGCACCTTTGACCTCAATGAAGGTAATTTATCAAAATTGCCAATGTTGAACATTTTTCATGGAAAATTGGTACCGAAAGGACGTTAATTGACAAAATTAGCGTAATCAAGTCCCCGCACTCATTAATCTCTGGTTCGTAGGAATAAAAGTATTTCTCCCGATGCTTTATTTAGGTGTCTAATCAACTCGCCAAAATGATTAGTGGCGACTCCAAGATAAATCCTTCTTTGATGAAATTGAACCTAAGTCACGATTTGGTAGAACTCGGGAGAGTTCGAGCTATGCTAGTTAATTCAATTTAATTAACATGGTAATCATTAACTTTAAAAATTGGGGAAACCGATTTTTAGGTCGCGACAAAGATGATCGTAAAGTGAGAATTATGTATAACGTTATGCTTCGTTAATCGATCATGGTCATGTGAAGCTTGCGAAGCTTTGCATCGGGAATAACTTGAGGGGCAACATGATCTTCTCTCACTCTATGATGCCTAATGCACGTGGTTGGTGAGCTTTGAATATGTTAAATCTTGTTTTTCAATATTCTTTGGGACAAGAGAAGATCTTGTCTCTGCACTAAACATGTTGAATAATCCCAAAGGAATAAGATTGATATCTTTGGCTTGGGTTGATGTAGGGTTTTGATTTCGGTCTACTTTGAGAATATTACGGATACATACACAAATAAATGAACTAAACCATGACTACGCCTAAAATGGGTCAATGTATCAGATGCACCGGCTAAGAATTGTTTTATCCATGCTATAGTAGTCTTGATTTTTCACAAAATCCTCACATAGGATGAGACTTAAAAGTAAAGATTTAGTAAGAGCAGGAAGGGTTACATTATCCAAGAAATACAGCAAGAAGATTATCTGCATGAGAACGAGCCAAAACAAGATCCTTTGTGATTAAGCACCTTTTTTAACAATGTGCCAAAGGAGGTATTTGTCACGACCTTTCTAGAGGTAAATCACCAAGAAAAAGCTAATTAATTTTTAAGCAAACAATAAGTGTAGGCTCTCCCAAACTCATACCAATCGTAACTTTGAGATCTGAATTTAATCAATTAAAAATGAAATTTAATTTAATTAGAAGTTGCCACTGATCTTATTATGATACTTTTGCGAACTATAGATTTCATGGATAGGGGGACTTGGTTACTTTAGAAAAAAAATCAGAATTTATTTTTTAATATTTTTCTTTCTTTTTTTTATCCTTTTATTTTGGTTGACGAAGGTCACCAACGATCCTCAATGGTCACTGAGTGAGGGCCAACAAGCCATCCACGACCTCTTGGCGAAAGCCACCTCACCCAGGGCCATTGATACCTCGCCCAAGGGACCACCCATGGCCTTCATGACCCACTAGCTAAGGGTGAGGTAGCCCTTGCCCAGATCTGGCGAGGGCCTAAGCGAGGGCCCCAACCCTTGCTAGCCAAAATGAAAGAAAAAAAGTAAAAGAAATTAAAATGCATAGAAAAGAAAAAAATTTAAAAAAATCAAGAATATCAAAATATGATTAATAAATTGTTTATGTCAGCACCGATTGTGCCATGCAGGAGGTCAAAGTCCACGTCAGTCAGTATTTTTCGACAAAATTTACAGATGTACTATATTGTAAATCGTCAAAGGAATTATGACTAAATTGGCACAAGTGAATGGCTTAGAATTAAAATGACACAATCGAAAGGTTTAATACAGAATTAATACAAGTACATAAATTTAGAAATATTTTTTGTACTTTTTCCTGCATTGAACGTTGCCTTTTGCCTTGCCATTCTATTCCTCTTTTCACTTTCGTGCCAATGCCCAACAGATTGGTTCAAACTAAGAATGAGGAGCAAAAAGGAGAGAATGCAGTACCAAAAAAGGGAAATTTTGAATGGAGCGCATGGATAAGTAGTAGGGCATTAAAAAAGTGGTAGCGGCATCTTGGGTTTAAAAATGGTGATTTAATAGATAAAGTATCGGGGGGAGATGGAATCTAGCGACTCAATGTAAAATGGAGATAATTACCAAATTAGAAGCTGTAGAGCTATAATATAATTGTCGCGACCTAAAAATCGATTTTACGGAATTCCAGGTTAATGGATTATTAGATTAATTAAATGAATTAACTAACCTAGCTCGAGCTCTCTCAAGCTCTACCAAATCGCGACTTAGGTTCAATATTTAGCATGCAAGGATTTTTCAATTTGAGTCGCCCATAATCGTTTTTTTTTTTTTGTAGGTCGATTAGAAACCTAAGTAAATTAGCGGGAGAACTAAATTACTTCTACGAACCAGAGATTATGAGTTCGGGACTTGGTTACACTAGTTAACTAAAACTAATGCCCTTTCGGTACCTTTTTATTTCATGAAAAGTTATTTGGGTGATTTGAACAGATTTGAGTCAAACTGACCAGAAGGGCAAAATGGTCATTTCTCAAGGCTCAGTGAATGGAAATAAGTCAAACCAGTTGAATGTGGTTATTTCCTATTTTCCATAATTTTTGAGAATTTTTTCTGGTTTTTTTGTTTGAAACAATTTGCCCATGAGGGGCAAAGTCATCATTTTTAAAAGGGTCGAAAGGCCAAGACTGTCAAAATAGGATTGATAGATTAAAACGTCCCATTTCCTAATTTTGAGATTTTTGGGATTTTTCAGAATTATTTTCTAATTATAAATATTTTTTTGTATTTTATGTAATTTTTGAAATTTATAAAAAATGAAGATGGAATGGTTTCTTTCGATTATCCTGAATATCTTGGATGGATTCAAAATGATTATCAAGAAAATCAGACCATATGGCTTCAATTTATATATTTATATATATTTTATATATATTTCAAGAAAAATCACAGTGCGAGTAAAGACAACCTCGCCAGATTTATTCAAAATTTTCGGTTTCTAAATTTTAACGAGCCAGTCTTCAAATCAAGGCAACCAAATATTCAATCCTACAAGAAACAAAACTTCGAAATATGCAATTCAATCAACAATTCATGCAAATAAAAAAGACAATATTCAAAGTTTCGAATTAGGAAGTATAACCAAATTGACAAGATTGCCTTTCCCGATTCGATTTGCGACGAAACTTGATGATCAAGCTTTGCACTTTGGACCAAGCGGAACTCGAGTGTACGTTTGAGAGGGTCCATGGAGGAAGTTCACAATTCTGATAGTAAGGCTGATTCCAACAAAGTCCAACATTCTTCATGCATATTCCAGTAAATGCCCAGCCGAATACAACGTCTTGACAATCGGCGACCAGTCTCATAAGAATATTGTTCACGATGGACTTGTTTAAAGCTTTGTGCAGCAAATTCCTTTTGGAAAACCAGTAAACAAAAAGAAGAAAAAAAAAAGAAAAGAAACGAAAAAGCTTCGGGACTTCCACAGGAATAGGGTCCACCAAATTATCACAAGAGCAACGGGATATGGTGAGAAGGAGACGCTGAACCGTCGGACTTGAAGCCAGGGTACACTTGGAAACCCCCACGAAAAAGAACAACCCAGGACTGAATTAGATTCAACGGAACATTAAGATCGATGAGGTTGCGATCATCAAGTGGCATCATCGAGATCGCAGGGAAACGAGGCAACATTTGCAGGCCTTGATTGGATTGGATTCACTTTGTAGTAGTTACTGATATGACAGGATGTTGTCCAGCATGGTTGGAGGCTCATGGCTAGTGATGCTCGGGAATCGATCGATTCTCTTGCTTCATCCACAGAGGCGTCACTTCCCTCGTGCAAAACTTCAATGATCATCCCCCCTCCTCTTCACTTGCAATTCTTCGCTTGCTCTCTCTTGAAACCTGCGGATATCTGCAACGACAAAGAACGCGAGACTTGCGAGGAAGATTGGGTGCAAAGAAGACAAAGTTACTTTGGTCGAAACAACATGACCCGTCGCCCAAAAATTAGAGCGATACTAGCATTGAAAACAAGCTTTGCTTTCATGCTCAAGAGATAAAGACGAAGTAAAAACTTCACAGGCGCATACAACTCCGAACACTGAAATCGGATGGATCTAATGTGAGCTCTACATAATCTGATGGCCGGGATCAATTTTGGCTCGTGCCTCTGATAAACCAGAAAAGATCTTCACAACATAAGCTATGAGTTTACATCATCAAGCTTATTTGTTGTCCGAGAGCATCTTGCGATGCAATTTGGAACTCAAGCCCCAAAAAATTTCGCTGGGAGTCCACCTTCCGAGATGCCTCCTCTTTTTTTTAAATGCCCCTCACTTTATCCTTTTCTCTAGTGGCCTTGCATTTTAATGAATGGCTTCCACCCCCTTTCATTTGTGCTCCACCAACTTAAAATTCTTCTGCCGTGAGTGGCTTTTCGGCTGGTTGGTGCTTTGGTGATGAAGGAGTCCTCTTCCCCTATCTCTTGTCTCCCACTCGTGCTTTTCCATTTGATTTATCTGATATTATCACCTACAGATGGGATAAGGCAATTCTCATATTGCGTTGGCACTCTAGACTTCTCGGCTTTTGTTGTGAAGATCAGCAACCATCTCTCGTTGGCATCATGGGAAAGAAAACAACAACCTCTTTCTCACACGTACGTTCTTGAAATTTTCAGAGTTTTCGCTGAGCTAGTTGTGCATGAGAATTGACATTAGAGCTTAGAGCTTTTCTTTCTGAGTTCAAGCCAAAGGTTCTTGTTGTCAGCTTTCTTTCATTTTCCTTTTAGGACTCAGAATTTGCTCCAGCTTTAGAGTGCCTTTGTCCCTCGCATCAATGCGAAAAATGCAAATGCCGAAAGATAAATACGCAATGCCAGAGAAATATATTTTTTTGTGTGAGAATTAATTCTCAATTTTGTGCAATATATGAACCAAAATTAAAATTTAGGTGTCAACAATAATTATTTAAATTCAGTCCTCACATCTTTTTTTTTTTTTGGTTAATTGAGTCCTCACTCTTTTGCATTTGTGCCAATTCAATTCATCCGACTAATTTTTCCCAAAATCATTGATGTGACATGGCGGCAATAACGTGACATATTAGCATTAACGTGGATAATCTCTAATAAATTTATATTCTTGATTTTTTTTATTTTTGATCTTTGCTTTCTCTCTCTAACACCGGCCGAAAAGAAGAAGGAGGGGATGGAATTAAAGAAAGAGAAAGAAAAGATAAAAAGACAAAAGTAAAAAGAAAAATTAAAAAATTTAAAAATAATAAAGAATCTGAAAAAATATTGAAATATTACTAAAAATCATCTACATTAGCACCATCCCGTCATGTGGCAATTTCCGCGAAAATTGACCGAATAGACTATATTAGCAAAAATAAAACAGGTTTAGGACTCAACTGGCCCAAAAAAAAAGATTTAAGGACTGAATTGACACAATTGCAATAGATTTAAAAACTTTTTGGTAATTTTCCCAATGCAAAAGTGAGGATGCAAAGATGTGTTTTGGAAAAATAGAGGATGCAAAAAGGTAATCGAGTTTTACTTAGATGGTATTTAGGCTATGTCTATTTCTGAAAAATTAATGATTTGAGAAACATTGTCCTAAAATAATTCGCTTGGTCGCTCGAAATTATTTTCAATATCGATAACAATTATGTCTTAACCTTTCATGAGCATTTTCATTATTCATTTTTATAAGCAATAGAAACATTCATTTTTTAAAATGATTTTTAAGTAATTCATTTTTCACCAACAAACACACCCATAGGAATTATCAACCTATCAACATCCCCTCAATTTAATAGTTGAATTAACATAATTTTCACTGAAATTAAGAAGTCATATTTCCAGACTCTCAGAAAAATAAAATGTGACAAGAGGGCTGCACAAAAGATACTCAAGTTCAATAAGACGGTCATTATTCGTCATTTGTGTGAGAAAATTTTAAACTACCACTAAAGCAGGAACTTTACTGTACAATATTGAGGGTAGATAAGTTCCTGACATAAAATTGCCGACCAAAGGAATCAAAGAAGAAATCAATGTAAAAGAGTGGAAAAGCCTATGAGAAGCATAATTTTCTTGGACACAGAGCTCTTATATAAGTATCAAGAAAAGGAGGTAAGAGACACGTGGCTTCATTCCACAAAATTGCAACTATAATAATACCATTCTTTGTTCATGTAACGTTAGGTCTAGAGAAACATTGGCATACAAAACCTGCAATTGAGGACACGCGAACCTGGGCGTACAATGAGGCTATCGATGATCTTCTGTATGATATAGCGGACCATACGTCGGTCTCCGACTTCAATTATTATAACGAAAAGGTTGAGTTCTTGACTGATACCTGCTACGGCCATGAGGATTGCGACGCATGCTTAGGTCACACCAAGCAACTGACATAGGATGTATGTCGATGTAGAGTCGACGCTCAACCTGAGCTTCAAGAATGTAGAAGGAGGTATGAGAAGTATAAATTCAACGAAGGTGTTTCCCTAGAAATGGTTTGGGACGAAATATTTATCACCAAATGTTTGTTCTTCGGTTTTTAGAATGAATCAGATTTGTGGTGATTCGGACAGGAAGTATCTGGTATGATGAGGTAATAAAGAAAGTCAAAAAAGGACAAAGAATTGATAAATTAAAGTGCAGGGAAAAATTGGTAAGTGTTATCGATTGCGGCTCGTTTACAAAGTCTCTTTCTCAACTATTTATAATCAAACGCAAAGAACAAATTTCAATAGTGGTTACTTTCTAAAACTTTAATCTCTTCCTAAATTATCAGATGTTCTTCAATAACTATCTCCCTTATCCACAAGGCAAATGGATTTTGACTTTGTTTCCCTTGTCTGCATGTTAGTGTGGTGTGCTAACGCTCAGTGATAGGGTGTGCAACCAAATCGAATTTATTTTGAACTCGAATTAGATCACCCAAAAAATAGGTCCGGAAACTGATTCCAGGCCGGTTCTCTATTTCAAGGACCTAGGGACCAGATTGGTTTTGAAACCGATTTTTAGCTATCATTAGAAAAAAAAAATCCTAGTCTGCTCGGCTCACCTCTTCTGTTTTTGGTGTATTGTAATTTCTATTACTCATATTAGAGGTCATTGCTTTTGGTGGATGGTAAGTTGTATTATTATTTTTATTTTTTGCATCATTTCATTGCTACTCATATTGTTTTGCTAAAAAAATTAAATAAAAGAAAAACAAGTTCTCAAGCAGACCTTGGATCTGGGCAAAAAGAAAAGGCTGGGTTCTAAAATAAGTTCTCGGGCAAACAGGAAGGTTTTCAGGTTCCAGAACTTGGCCCATGCTCACCTTAGTCGCCCATGCTTCCTTACCTAATCATCAGTCACAACAAATGCTTAGATGCTAACATGTTTTAAACATATTGGGCTCTTGTGTCACAACAACATCCCATGGGCCTTTATTCTACTATGTGTCATGACCCGTGGATCAAGCTAATGATTACCATGGCCCCTTTCGATAAAATACAGAGGCTTTGGTGCAGGACCTCACATGCCTATGCCACAATGGGATTTTTATTAAAAGGGTATTGACCTTAGTGTAATGGGTAACATGTGCAATGTGTGCATGCCAACCCAAAAGTCTTTGGCACAGGCCTTCCTAGGTCCATACCAATTGTAATGGCGGGATTTTTACTAAAGTGGTATCGATTTTAGTGTAGTTTGGATGATAAGTGCAATGTGTGCATGTCAATGGAATTGATGGATTCAGTGCCAAGATCAGCACCACTTTTGAAAGCTGTCAAATAAGTTCCTACATTCTAGCCCAGTGCCACTGACTGTTTAACAGTGAAGACTAGTCTACTTATGTGAGCGGTACTCGTGGCAACCTTCCGGCCGCCCAACAACCTATGACACTAATTTTCTTGTCTTTCCTGGATGACAAAGAGAAAAAAAAAAAATGGGACCACTACCAGATGATTACAGAGAGATCGGAGATGGACTCCACTGCTGGTCATCGGAACTTGGAGAGATGGTTTCGCTGTAGTTCGACCCACACGGCGGCTATGAGTGTCAGTTTCGTGCGAAAGTCAAGATATTGAGAGAAAAAGTCGGACCAGTAGCAAGCTCGGTTGGGATTTGGATCAATATGAGTCTTTCGTGACCGGGTGGAGCGCCACTGGGTCGTCCGTGGTCGCCGCCGCTCATCGGCAGGTTTAGGCGGAGATACCAGCGGTGGACGGAAACAGGGAAGCGGAAAATCGAAGAAGAGAGACGAGCGAGGGAGAAGTGAAAGGGAGAAAAACCAAGAATTGGCAACTTTTTTTTTTCCTGTTTTATTAATTCTTTGCTTTTAATCTTATTTGTAATTTAATGACGCATTTAATTCGGCTTTTAGGTAACATTTCCTATCGAGCTTGTGATAAAATAAGACTTATGATCAGGGTTCAATTTCCCCCTCCAGCTCTCTCACTATGTATTCTTTATGTAAAGGTTCAAATGAATTGCGGAGCAAAAATTCAGAAACAACGACGCCGATCCTGAACCCCTGCGAGGCTCCTCCAGTGTGCATTGCCTTCCCGCCGAACGCCTGCCACCTCCTTAAGTGAGGCCATCTCCTCCTCTGGCTTCCTTCACACACGCGATCCCAGTAACCACGTCCGAGTCCCGGATCACGTGGTAATCCCTCCCAAGAGCCCTGACGTCCTTTGCCTCCCCTGCCCTGAGGATGGGCGACGTACTCCTCCTCCTCTGGTGCAAGTGTCCAGGGCCCAGCGCGTTCACATCAACACTCAAATGGATGATCGTGGAACATGTGTGGGAGTGGCGCCAAGCGCGACTACAGCTGCGATCCCAACGAGGCAATGTTGGATCGAGCTTGAGAATGATGAGCCGCTGATGGAAGAGGGCAACGGCGGTCGGTGTTGATCGGTGGAGAGGGGAATCGTTGAAGGTCAGAAAGTGGTAGTCATGGAAGTGGAGGAGAGTGGTTGCGGTAGGCTGGAGCTAGGAGCACAGAGTCTTGGAAATTAAGCTAGTGAAAGTCAATGATGCGTTATTGATCAGACTGGTGATGCTTGATTTCGGGATTAAAGTACATCGCAAGGTGCCAAAACTTGTATGGCCGGTGGCCCTTTAGTGCCAAAATTTTCAAAACAATTCACTTTAGTGCCAAATTCGAAGAAAATCGTGCTACTTCAGTGCCAATCCGGCCAAATCTGTGCCAAATGAATTACCGGAATTTTTCAATTTATTTATTATCTTATATGGAAAATTTTAGAAGCAGTTGCCAGGTGGAAATCCGACTTGGCTCCTGTGTGCAAGGGTAGAAATGAAAAAACGATGTCGCTTGATCGCCGTCGTTGGCCTCCCACGATTGCGGGAGTCTCCACCGTCGATCGCTCCTGTTGTGGAGTCGCTGCCATCATTTTCTCACTTTAATGGTCCTTCCATGGAGTCACGGCCATCGCTTGCTTGTCACCATCCTCGCTCGCCAATCGTCCTCGATCGCCGCAATTGCTCACTCACTGCGTTCCCTTGCTGAGCCGCCATGCTCGCTTAGCCCCATTTACTTAGCTCGCCGTGTTTGCTGGCTCGCGGCCCTCCCTCGCTCGGCGGTCGTCCCTCCACTTGGATTGTTGCCCGCCATCGTTTCTGTTTTCAGTCAACTCGCCCCGCCCAAGCTTGGCCGCACCATAAGCCCATCCTAAGCCCTCGCCCCGCCACGCCACCACCCACCCCCCCCCCCCCCCCGACCCGCACCACCATCTCCCCCCCCCCCCACCCTTCCTTCCCATCGCACGCTCTCGCCATGCCTCCGTGTTTCCCTCCTCCCCGTTGCGTTTAACCTGGGCGCTCGCCCCCCCCCCCCACGCTCCACACATGGGTAGGGTTTGTGTGGGGGTGGAACGGGTTGTTTAGTTTGTGGCGTTTGTCCTAGGGTTTTAGGGGTTTTTCTTTAGTGGGTCCTTTGTGTTTCTTGTTCTTGTTTTTAGGGTTTTTTTTCTGTTGTGTTTGTTGTTCTCCGTGGTTTTTTGTGTATTCTTGTTTTTTCCGTTTGTTTTTTATACTCGTTTCAGGTTTTTTTTTGTTGTAGAATGTTTTTTTTGTTTTGTATTTGTGTTTTGTTTTTTTTTTTGTTAATTTTTTGCGCGCCTGAGTCTTGACCCCCCCCAAGTGTTGTTGAATTTTTTTTCATTTTGAATTTTGAAAAAAAAAAAAAAATAGGAAGAAATGTTTGCCCTGTTTTTTGTTTCCTTCGGGGTTTTTTGTTTCTTTCCTGTTTATGAAATGACTATGGGGTTTAGGGTTGTGCTAACTTTTTTTTGTTTTTTTGGCCGTGGTTTTTTAGGGTTTTTGTAATTTGGATGTTTTGATTTAAGTTGTGAATTTACTGTTTAGTTGAAATTTGAAGGGGATGTAAACCAAAGTAAACAAATCGTTGTTGTGTGGGTTGGGGGTGTGGTTGTAGGAGGTTTTATCTGTCCGGTATATCCTTCTCGATCGGGGGTTTGTCCGGTGCTTGCCGGAGGCAAACAAAGAGTGGTGTTTTTTGGGGTGTGGCTTCTGGTTAGGTGGTGTAGGGTGTGTGGTGCTTGTCCTGTTTGTCTTGCTGTTGTTCTCCTGAGTGGGGTTTTTTTCCCTCAGTTCTTTAGTAGGCTTCCAGCCCGCCGGGTGTCTCGCTCACCTCCTGGGCCTGCTTCGGGTTCCCTTCGCTCGGCCTTCCCTGCCCTTCGTTCGTTCCCCCCTCCGTCCTTTTCTTGTTTTTGTCACCTCCTGTGGTTGTCTATAAGGGTCTGTGTTTTTGTTGTAATCTTTGTTGTTTTTTTTGAGCCCTGGTCGCTTTTCCCCCTTTTCCTTCTGTCGTCGTTTGCCCCTCCTCCCCCCTACAGGAAAACCAAAACGCAAAAATGAGTTTTTCCCGACCGGTTAAACATGAAATAATATTCCATCAATTGGGCCCGTTCCTTAGGGTTTTAGGGTTTCGTCCAATTGGAGTTGAATTTGAACAATTTAGAGTTTGTAATTTGCGGTGTGATGCATATTTTTGGGGGATTTAGGGTCTACGTGTTTAGGTGATTTCAGCCCCCTTTCAACTAACATCGTTGTCTCACCCTTTGCCGTTAACATCTGTTAAGTATTGCTGTATCAGGTGAAACCACACGTCATCCACGTAGCACTTTGCCGGCGACCTGCACGTATGCTTCACGCATGGAACCGAACCATATTTTCTAAAAAATATTCCCTGGCCACTAAAGTGTATGCCCGTGTACACAAAGTTTGACATATTGGACGTGTATTACTTTTTCCGTCGTATTTCGTTTTAACGTAGTGGGTTTGCCTCTTGCTTCTTGTTCGTATTTGTTACTCAATGCAACTATTCTCCTGTGTGGAGAATCAGCCAAAAGAAGTCGTCGATGATCTACCGCAACGAAGAATAGAGAAAAGAAGAGAGTACGGGAGTGAGACCCTACATATGTACAAGAAAAGAAATATAACCAAAGAAAAGTTTGATACAACCTTAAACTACATCCAACATCGTTACAAATAAGTCAAATACAAAATAAAATCAATAATAATAAATTTTAAAAACGATAAAGTAACAAAAGATATTATCATGGATGTGAATCTCGATATATGATTATGTTTTTTATATTTATTCAGGAAGAGTCAGCAATAATAATTTATTATAATAAAAAATCGAAGGAGAATACTTTATGGCAGACAAGTATATTCCCATACCCGTGAACCGTGAGAACGTCCCTTTCGAGTTTTTTTTTTTTTTTTCACCTCGCATGTTCCGTCAGCTGTACTCGGCCGCTCGTGGTTCGCCTCTCTGTTCGCTGAGGCAGCGGCTCCGGTAGACTCGGGGGACCCGCTCTTCAACTTGCTTGTCTTCGGCTGTAACGACTATAAGTTGAACAGTATCAAACCCACCAGACCACACCAACCCTATGTGCACCTTTTGTGCGGCAAATATTCTCTCAATAGGATGATGTGGGCCCAAGAAAGTCAATAGATTGGAAATCGTGACCACAATAACAGATGAGACTGCCAGGGATGATAACCTTCTACGCGAAAACACGGGAATCGTCTGGTATCAAGAACAAGAGAATCCAATCAAAATTGTTTTCAATTTTCCAAATATATTAGATAGGCCAAATCGATCTAGACCTCCGTCCAATCGCCATTTGATTTCATCTCAACAGGCTTGATCACAGGAGACAGAATAGTAGACCAGACCAATAGAGACGGCCATAATGATGTCAAAAGATTATGCTACGAGGGTATTAGTGAAAACTGGGAGCGAACAAAAGATGATACCAACCGATATTTTTCATAATGACATTTAGGTAATCACGTAATTACATGTCAGTAATTCAATTTTTGTCCTATGCCGCTCCTAATAAATATGGTATGTGTTTAGTATGAGTTTATTTTTTGTACTAGAAGAGATAAAGGACTACAATAACCAAACAATCGGAAAAAACAGCAACTTTTTAGTGCCAAAATTTAAACAACCAGTTTCACCTATAATTGTAATAGGTGATAATTTAATAATGCTTGACAACTTAGCTTTACCAAAGATTAACACGGACATGGTATTGACTGCACACGCACAATAATTTTTATAAAAGATATTGCGTTTCTAGTGCCCAAAACTTTGAAAGGATTCATTTGGTTGGAAGGAATAAACCCCATGATAAATATATATTTTATAATATTTAGGAAAATGGTTAGTTTTTAATATGGTTGCTCCCGGGTGTACCTGTGCGATGCGGAAATGTTTCAATGTTTGGATTCCAGTGAGAAAATAATGTTTCCAATTTCCATGAATTTATGCAAAGGAAAAAACGTATTATTTAAAAATCAAAATAATTTTTTCTTCTCCTTTCTTTCCCGCTGTCATGGCCAGTGGGCAGCCACAACAAAAGCGGGTGACTAGCCATAGAGGCAAGGATTGAGATCAGCCTCGCTAGATTCCAGTGAGCCTGTGGCCTGGGCAAGCTTGTCTATGCCTATGAGATCGCCAGCATCGCCATGCTAGCCACGAGATGAGGCGCGAAGCAAAAAGAACAAACGGAAATAATATTAAAAAACCACAAATAGGAAAAAATGAAAAAAAGAGATACACATAAATATGTTAAACAAATAATCAAGAGTAGCAATTTCGAAAAGTTCTTCAACCTCGTAATTTAGGAATCACTTACTTAATTTGTGCATACCATTTCAACGAAAGTCATTTTTTGATAACTAAACGGCATGATAGTCTGAAAAATAATTATCAAGAACAACCTCACACTCAAACAAATAGCACCTAAAAGAGAAAATAGTTACTCAATCCTACATCTATGTATGGATTTCAATCTATCC